>NPHX01000529.1:1704-68296 GCA_002271815.1 Eimeria falciformis
GGTCAGCTCACTTCGCTTGCAACGACAAACATGAGGGCAGCCCAGCTAATATTCCAGAAGAACATAAATGCGAGCATGCCAACAACTAACAGCGTTGTTGTCGGTCTGAAGGGAGCATCTGCAGCTCTATCTGCAGCCTCGCAGGAAATTGGCATGTCTTCTAAGGAGTTCATCAAGAAGCCTGACTGTGGCACAGCGCATGCAAAGACGGAAGAAACAAACACTCTTCGTGAGAGCCAATAACCTACTGTGTAAGTACAGACGGACAGACAGACAGAAAAGCACAAAGACAAAAAAAAAAGAGAGAGAGGCACGTACTGCTATTAATACGTGGCAAATGACGGCTCCACAGGTTCCTGCAATCAACAAGTTTCTTCTGCCGAGCCTCTCGACTAGGCACATGCAAAGGATCACGCCCACAAACTGCAGATACACACCGCAGCAAAGTCCACTAAATTGACTTTTCTTTGGGAATATTAGAAAACAAAAAACACAATACTACTGCTGCCAGAAACTCCCCTGCATGCACATAAGGTCTACTAGAGCTTAGATGTCAGAAGGTCGGGTTTCAGAGGTGTTTGTTTCGGGTGTATACGCACCTTCATTGCTCCCACTCCTGCACCTGCGAGGTAGGGATCACACACCCCCGCCAGTTTAAAAATATCAATTGCAAAATAAACAACTGAATTTGCTGCGGTGAGATTTTGAGCTACGGCGCATCCCATGGCAATGAGAATCGGTTTCTGGTTGTTCAGCAGAAGGTTTGTGTATTTGTACCAGATCTGCGCATACACCCCAAATTCAAGGCCGATTTTTGTCAATCTGACCGGTTATTTTCATTTCATTCTACATAATCTTCCATGCATTTGCAAGAAAACACATTTATTTATTTGTTCACAGTTTCAGGTGTATAGGGAGGTGCGCCTTTCTGCTTACGAACGACCATGCGTTGGGCGCAATTCCCTTCGCGCCCATGTTCACTTGTTGGCAAAGTACATTGTATTTTTCGTCTTCCATTTCTTGTTGAAGTTGTTGAATAAATTCATTGATTTCGGCTGCCTCCGTCAGATTTCCAAGTCTCCGGATGGACTCTCGAGCATCAGCAAGGCGCCCCTTGCGAACGAGAAAGCGAGGGCTCTCTGGCAAAATCCAAAGCTCTCCCAGAATCTGCATGCAGAGGAAAAACAAAATAAAAACAGATGAATAAAATAAAGGTCAGCGTCAAAACACAGAAAGTGCAAAGCGCAGGAAATTCGAGTCACTTGAAACTTCCCAAGTCGCAGAACCCAATCGCCGAAATGCAATTTAAAGGAGAGAAAAGCAGCAGCAACAGTAGCAGAAGTAGCAGCAGCTGTTAATGAATATACTGAACATCCGCTTTAATTATACTTATGCAGACAGCAGAACGAGAACCTAAAGGAAGACAACTTGCACTGCTCACCTGCGCAGCTGCAATAATGCCAGCAGCTCCCATCATCAGACGCCAAGGGGCTCCACCCCAAACGGCCGCGAGGATGTAAGCAATCATACATCCTGAACAACAAAAGCAGAAACAGTTTTCTCTGGATTGCCAGTCTGCATTGTTTCCTATCCAGATCGATATCCTTATAGCAGCACTGTTTCACACTTAGGGTTTAGGGTTTAGGGTTCAGGGTTTAGGTTACCGCAGCACTGCGCCACCTCCTGACAAGCAACAAGAACGCCGCGAATGCCCGAGGGTGCTATCTCGCACATGTAAGTCGCATACACCACAAACCCGATCCCGACTCCGGCACCAACGCAAAACCGCCCAAACAGAGCAAGCTGCAACACACAAACCCTAAACCCTAAACCCTAAACCCTCAAGAAAACCATTTTGGGGAGTGTGTCGCCTCTATTGGTGAGTTGTTTTTCTTGAGGTATTAATGGCGATTTAGGGTTTAGGGTTTAGGGTTTAGGGTTTGTGAAAAAACAAACCGGAAAAGAAACGCCAATGCCAAAGCAAAGAGCAGCAATCAGCAAACAAATGTCGCTCAGCAACAACCCAGGACGGCGGCCAAGCTTGTCCGCAATGAAGCCACCCAGGATGCTGCCAATCTGCTCAAGGACATGCAACATATGCAAACCCTAAACCCTAAACCCTAAACCCTAACGGGTAGTTAATCCCCAAGGCAAAGCTTGCTGTTCATCCTAAACCCTAAAACCTAAACCCTAAGTTCTTCAAGTCGGCGGGTGTATGCATTTGTTACTAACGAAAAAGGATATTAGGGTTTAGGGTTTAGGGTTTAGGGTTTAGGGTTTCGGGTTTAGGGTTTGATGTACCACAGCTCCTGGTGCAAGGATAGAGACAAAGAGAGTCTTTGCGCCACAGCTGAGGTTGTTCCCACAGAGATGGAAATCCTTATCAACGGGGTCGAGCACGACAGCCACGATGCACATATCGTAGCCCATGAGGAAGCCCGTAAGTGCCGCAAAGATTGAGACAGAAACAAGCATCCCTGTGCAATGTTCCCTGCCCCTTAAAACCCTCTTCGGAGGCTTCTCTTTTTCAACCAGAGAAGAAGAAGATGGGTTCTGGCCTGATGGATGGTCTAGTGTACTCGCTCTTCCCTCTCCGCCATTGGGAACGCCTCCAGGGTCCTCCGGCATCTGTCCAGCACGGGGAGAGACGGCGGGGGGGGGCCTGCTGACCTGGCCAGAGGCCACCGGAGGCTCTGGAGCCCCCTGACTACCAGAAGGCTGGGATGTGTTTTGGATGCTCATTTTTGCTGCCGTGCGATCTGCTAGGGAAATGGAAGAATGGGAACCGTAAATCCACGAAAAATTTGAAAAGCAATGCAAGAAAAGTCGAAAAATCAAAGAAACGCGAGGAATTTGGGGTGTATATACACCACCCTCCTGGCATCTGTTGTAAGTGGCGGCCAGTGGTGGGACCCCCGCAGCATGATAAAATACCGCTGAAAACGGAATTATATATAAAATCTACCGGCGAAATTCGTTTGTTTATTGTTTAAACAACTAACGAAATACACATGGAACACAACGACTTCATAATGAGCAACATCAATAACAAGCTGTTAATGCTCACGGTCGGACTGCTCGATGTGCAGTTCCGATAGGACAGACCACCCATGAGAAACGCCGATGGGCATCGCTAATCTTTTTTTCTTTTATTTTTAATAAAATTATCATATTTATCATTTATTAATTTTTTAGTTGCACAAGAAAGAGCTACAGACAAAACCCTAAAACCCTTCGCTGGAGCATCTGAAACTTTTGGTGCTGCTACGTGTCTTCCAGTTCATCAATAAACCCCTAAACCCTATACTCTAAACCCTAAACCCTAAACCCTAAACCCTAGGCACATGGTATAGTTTGGGCCCCACAACATACAGCAGAGCATGCTGCATGAGGGGTAGCAATAAGCATTACCATCGAATTTCCCTTTATTAGCAGAGTGGGCAAAGCGTAACTCTCCAAATTAAATTGAAATTTAAGTTTGCGACGATTGCTGCTGATCAGCTTCAATTCTTGATGCTGGGATTTTAGGTTATTACATCTTCACTTTCACATTTCACTGACCTTTTTGCTGTGGGCCTTAAACTCTTCTTTCTTTAGAACCCTCGGATTCTGCTGAATGCTTCTCTTATTACGTGCTGCTTCTAGAGAGGTCTCCTTGGCAGCGAGAGCTGCCAAGTGCCAGTTGGGCGCTGTCATCAGTTCCCTGTTTTGCCGGGCCATAGACAAACAGGCTCTCAGCTCAGGTTTCTTACTTTAAAATAAAACTGAAAAGGCTCGCGTTGCATCTTCCCCGTTGTTGTTTTGCGGTGTACGTACAGCTCAAGGCCAGCAGGGCCGGCGCTCTCTCCTTTTCCTGCCAGCATTTTTCAAGCAGTTATTTTTAGTTGTTACTCCCTGGGTTTTAAAACACAAACCCTCAACAACTCGACTTTTCCAAAACTATTTTAAAGAGTTTTCTTTTCTCTTTTTCAGTTTGCTCCGACTGTCTCTTGGGTCTCACTAGATCGACAACGTCAAGCACCTCTAGCCAAAGCGTTTTATTGAATATCCGGCTCCATTTCTTTGCATGTAAAAGCATGCAGAAGAGGCCGTGCCACATTACAGTACTCTCAGCTCGAAGTTTCTGCTGAAAACCCCAAAGCCCCAAAAATTATAAATGACAAGTCGAGCCGGGTAGAGTCAACGACAGCCAGGCGTCTTTCTGTCTGCATGCATTTCAGGACTGGCCTTTTTTGTTGGGGCTGTTGAATTCACTTTGGGGCTGCGGGGACTGGGAAGAAAACACAACAACCCCACCGTTTTTCGCATGCATGAAGGCCAGCCTCCTGTGGTGCGATCGGCAGGCAAAAAGCCCCCTAAGCAACTCTATCTCCCCTCCGCGTCCGCTGCCATTTGTTGTTGCTGCTGCAGACATTGCTGCTGCTGAATGTTTGTGTTATTGTGTCTGATGTTTTTGTGAGGGTCCGGTGCAAATTCTCCATGGCCTGCCTCTACCCTTTGGGAGTTGTTCTTTTGTGTGATTGTCAAGTGTTCGAGTGGCAGCTAAAAGTAGCAAACGAACATTTAAACAATAATTTCCAAAACCCAAATGTCAGACAAAATGCTAAATACAAAGTGCAATGAAAGTTCATTCACCAAGCTCAAAGTGCTTCTGAGTTTATTATTTTTGCCAGTTGCCACATCAAGTGAAGCAGAGAAGATGAGCGCAAATCTGTTGTAGTTGGCTGTTTAATGCTTGGGCCTTCCCTCTCCTCAGCATCCCCTAAGAGAGAAGACTCAACAAATTGAGCTCTGCTTCCTGTAGCTTCCTCGTGCCTGCCTTGCTGAAAGATAATTGAAACAGTTGGCTTTGCTTAAAGAGTTTGGATCTCGTGCTCAAACAGAAAAAGAGAAAAAATGACAAAAATACAAACTCAGCCCAACGCAAACGAACCTCCAAACATAACTCTAATCTCCCAGCAACCTGTGGCTAGCTAAGGCTAGCTGGGGCTTTAGACGTGGGCAGCTATGGCTAGTTATGGCTAGCTGTGGCTAGCTAGTGATGATAGCCGCCTACTAGGGGAGCCGATCGTCTCCTGCGTGTCTCCTGCTTGGCCTTCAAGGGCTGAAGAGGGGCAGAGAAAAAGGCAGAGCCTCTTTTCTTACTAAGGAAACGCGCATGCAGCCCCAACCCTCGCGGGCTGTCTACGCTTAACCTGCCCTAAACTTCTCTCTGGGATGGAGAGAGAGGGGCGAGGCACGGCGCGTGAGGCCACTGCCTTCCCTTTAACAAATAGAAATTCAAGTTTGTGATTATTTGTTTGTGCTTCCAACAAAATAAAACTCAATTTTGTTTTTCTGCTTTTCCTTAAGAAAATTGAAACTGATGTTTTGTTGTTCCTCGCCTTTCAAGGAACTGAAATTCAAATTTGTGGTTTTTTGTCTTTTTGCATTTTAAAAGAAACAGCAGGAGCAGACGGAGGCAAACAAAAAAATGAATTTCAATGGATGTATGGTTAGAGCTCTGGCTGTTGAGGAGGGCCTGCCCTTCTGCGCATCTTTTTTCTCAGTTTCCTTCGCTGAAGTGTCTCCTTTTATCTCGAGGTATTTTGCTGTCTCTTTTACTTGCTGGCTTCCCGGGAAAACTGACAAAACAGACAAGAGAGAAGGGCGCTTCTTACCAAGCCCCAAAACCCGCGAGCAAGAGGCGCTGCATGCAGAACAAAAGCTGCACTTTGTGAAGACGCTTTCGCCCTTCGACAAAAGCCGCTCAGCAAAACAAGCAGGCTCTGCATGCTGCATGCTGCATGCAGCCCCAATTTGCCAGCCCCATGGTGAACAGAAGGAAGCGGGAAAAAAGAAATGCCAAAAACCTTCTGCTCACAGAGATTTTCGGCTGCCACGCAGCAGCCGAGAAGCAGCGAAGTGAAAATATCTTTTTATCAATTTAAAACAAGAAAGAAGAATCGGCAAAGGGCAGAGAGACACTCGACAACCAAAACCCTTTTTGCTGCATCTGCTCAGTTCGAACCCTCCATGAATTCTTTTGCTGCATGCAAAGCGCTCGCTTCTCTTGGCTGAAATGAATTAACAAGAAACAAAGCCCCAAAACGCGCGCTAAGAAACAACTTGAAAGAAGGCTGCGAGTACCTCTGCATGCAGCTGGGACCTTGGCACATCCGCATGGAGGCAAAAAGAGAAAAGAAGCAAAAGTGAGCATCGCCCTTTCTACTGGCGGTTTCTGTAGGCCGCATGGGGTGTATGTACAGCCGAGACAGTCACTAGAATGTTCAGTTTGTGCTGCGGATTTTGAGTGTGACAAAGAAAGCCCCGTAGTTGTGCATGCAGCTAGACAAGCACTGAGGGATACTTTTGTTTCCTGCGTTGTCTGCAGGCTGCAAGAGCCGCTTGAACGCCCTCAACTCGCCAGGCTGCGGCAGCCTGCTGCTGCTGCTGCTCAGCCCCCCTCTTTCCTTCAGTGTGGGCGGCTGCGTCGACAAAGGCCTCAGCAAATTCGCATCTGAAAAGATCTGATGCGGCCAAATCGATTGCCTTCGGGCAAACAGACAGCAAGGAACTGCCAGGTGTATGTACACCTCGCGCAATAGAAAAAAACACAAAAGAAACTGGCACTGGGGCTCTCTGAAAATAGACTTGTATGTGCCCTCACAACACTGCAGCGAGGTGTACAGACACCTGAGAAGGGAGTCAACGAGGCACATCCCTTGACGCACCTTCACTTCATCTTTCAAGGAAGCGGCTGATGGCCGAATGGACTGTATGTACACCAGAGCGGTTTGTGCAGCATTTTCAGAGGCCAAAGCCTCAACCATTTTTTCTTCCTGCAGCTCTGGCAGCACTTGTGCTGCAGGCTCGCCAGCAAGACCCTCGGGCAGCAGCAGCAAAACGTGGGGGGATGCAGCAGCAGGAAATTCCGTCTCCTGCTTTGAGACACGATCCCCGGATACGCCGGGCCTTGGGTCTCCTTTCAGAGACGCATGCAAATCGCATATCGCTATCGGCAACTCAATGCCGTGCTTCCTGAATACACAAACCCTAAACCCTAAACCCTAATGAGTGCCACTGTACGGTTTCAACTGGGCACGACAGCTCTCAAACTGCAGGATGGCTGCTGCTGCTATTAGGGTTTAGGGTTTAGGGTTTAGGGTTTGCCTGAGAAGCTTGGCGAGATCTGCAAAAAGGCAGGCCGTTGTGAGAGCTCCAAAACGCGTGAAGTCTGTCATAAGGAGCAGCGCCTCGTAAGGCTGCTCCACTAACTGTTTAATTTGATCAAAGGAAATAAACAGCAATCCCGGGGGCTGGAGGTGTTCACGCAGCTGTCTAGACACCGCAGCTCTGTCGCAACCACAAACCATAGCAAAATGTACCCGTATTTATTTATTTATATTTAAATTTATTTATTTTTATTTATTTTTATTTATTTTTATTTATTTATCTACTTATTTATTTATTTGTAGTGCGGAAAACACACGCGTTGAGCTGTCGCTCCCGCAGCTTGTTGACGTGGTACTGCGCGAGGGCCAAGGGGCTCGCCAGCATACACCCGAAGCAAATCCAAGGTAGCACTGCAAAACATCAAACCCTAAACCCTAAACCCTAAACCCTAAACCCTTAGCGCTACACAACAAGCAGCACGAAATGGCCACACACTATTAGAGAGCGAAGCCATTTCGTTATCCGTATTGACACAGGAACAAATTAGGGTTTAGGGTTTAGGGTTCAGGGTTCAGGGTTTAGGGTTTAAGGGTTTAGTGGGTAGGCTTGCCAGCAAATAAAATTTGAAAGCGCTGCTCCTCCTTTGTTAATTTGTGAGGCTCCAGCAGCAACGCGCTCGGGTCTCGTGGAGGAAGATATCGATCGACTATGCCGCCTGTGAAGCAAAACCCTAAACCCTAAACCCTAAACCCTAAACCCTAAACCCTAAGCAATGTGGCATTTCATTCTAGGCTTAATGTGTGAACAGGAAAGCTTATAAATTAATAAGTAAAGATGTTAGGGTTTAGGGTTTAGGGTTTAAAACAAACCTGGCAGTGTTAGCCCCTTGTGCGTCTGTGCACGGAGCTGAAGCTCCCAGCTGTCTTCGAGAGTCAGAGGCCCCTGCAATATCCCCGCAAAGGTGCACTTCATTTTAAACCCTAAACCCTAAACCCTAAACCCTAAACCCTAAACCCTGCCCACTTATGGGTTTAGTTTGCCAAATAACTATCCCTCAGCCCGCGTCCAGTCACTTCATAGCTACTGCAATGAGAATTAAGGGTTTAGGGTTTAGGGTTTAGGGTTTAGAGTTTGTACCTCTGTGTATTTGCTTGGCGCTACGCCTTGCCCAGAGCTCTGCAGCGTCAAATGGCCTTGCGTGCTTTGCTGCGTCGGTTGGACTGCATGCTCTGTGGGGGCCCCGGGGCCCCTACAGTCTCTATGATACATGCGGGGGCCCCTGGGTGTGCAGCTGTTCAATCTCCGGGGGCCTCTAATCATCTGAGGAGCCCTGCTGCAGCAGGGGGGCCCCCCAGGGGCCCATGCAGCAGAAGCCTCCCCTTGACCGCCGCCCGTACACGCCTGTGCTGCTGCAATTCGCCTGGCTGCTGCTGGGGCCTGGGAGCTCAACGGGCCCCCCGGCGCTGCTGGGGTGTACAGACACCTGGGAAAGCGCCGGCCATGGAGACATCGAGGGCCCACCGGGTGAAAAGAGCAAAGAAACGCAAGACGCACAGACAAGGCCTGCATCTCCTCTAACCTTCCAGTTCCCCTGAAGGCCCTGCCAAGACCCACAGACGAGTCAGGCTTAGGGTTTAGGGCTTAGGGTTTAGGGCTTAGGGTTTAGCTTGATGGAAGATTGTTGAGTTAAAAGGAACAAGCAGTAGCAGCAAGTTAAATACAAATGAGAAAATAAATTAACTTTGGGTAAGAAGAGAATTAGGAGATGCAGAGAGAGAGAGAGAGAGAGAGAGGCGAGCAGAGGTGATAAGACACATCGATCCCAGCCTACAAACTTTGATTTTCTTCTGCCCCAAACTCCCTCAGTTATAATATTCATTCATCTGCTAAATGATTTTCTTTTTCTTATTTTTATAAAAAGGTTTTTTTTAAAAACAGCAGCCAGCAGCTGAGCCTGTGGGGGGCCCCGCTGTGCCTGTTGGCGAGCATCTTGGGGGGCCCCCTTGGGGTCCCCAGCCCATAGAGGCCTCTCTGTGGGTTTCATCGTTTTCACCTTTAAACCCCAAATTGAAAACAAAATTTACAAAAGGTTTTTTTGCAGCTGGGAGCCTCATGGCCAAGGGCAAGGGTTCAACTCTTTGGGGTTTCTAAAAAGATTGTTTGTGAGAGTTCTTCGAGTGTAGAGAACTGCTAATGATGCGTTGAGGTGTATGAACACCAGACTGCTTACAGCACGGCCAGGTGCGCAGACACCTCAAACTGCTTCGAGAAGCACCAAAGGGCGCAACGTTGCCACATTTTTGTTTATCGACAAAAACAGTTTAAAGAAATTTGAAACTCCGTCGCCTTCTGCTGATATATTTCAGGGACTTCAAGAGACCACGGTTAATGGATTTGTTTTATTTAAAAATATTTTTAATAAGTCCATTTCCGGTGTAGAGACAGCAAGTGAAGTGGCAGTGGCCACTTGCTGCTTTTTGCGGCAGCCTCGGAGTGTCTTTGCACCTAGCCGAGCTGATCACATCTTGCTGTACATACACCCCAGCTACTCATACTCTTTCGTAGACGCCGCCGAGCCGCAGGCCCATGGCCCTACCAGAGGGGAAGAGGAAGGGGGAGACCCAAGGCAACAAATTTCCAGCCACAGGCCACAATTCAGTTCGAGCCTTACTGGCGCAGTGTGGGATGCTTCAGGTGTATGTACACCGCAGGCACCTGCAGAGGCCCCGCAGTCCCGTGCATCCCGCCTAATATCTAAACCCAATTCCTGCGCGTAAAGGCTCCTCTGCGGCCTTTGGTACGCGGCCCCTTGGGCCCCTTTATTTTAAATTGTTTAATAAAAACGATCCCTAGAAAACCATCTCCCTGAAGGTCTCTGTGTCTCCCTCAGCCGTACGGGCCTACAAACAACCAAGCTGACGAAGACTGCCTTCGTGGCCAAGCAGCTGCAGGCCGCCTCTCTACGCATGCAGGAGAAAATCTTTTGAGCATCAGTGAAGTCTGAGGTGCTGCTGGGCTGGTGCTGCCCGCGAATTGAGTGTCTGTAGGAGTGTCTGTCTCGTGTTGCTACTTGAACTTTGTAAGCAGAGGCCTCAGTACGAGGAATACAGAGAACAAAATAACCCCAAAGAAGCATGCACTTCTTCAGCTTGTCTCGCTAAGGCCTTAATCCCGCCATGAGGAGAGCTTAGGGGCAAGGGGATGCAGCCAAGGTGCACCTGGCCTCTGCCTTTTGGCTACCCACCCAACACACACCGCTCGGCTACTGCTGCTCACATGCAAATCTGTTTAACCATTTCACTCACAAATACCTAAAGACATTAACTGAGGAGAGTCGGGGGAATAACAAACGGGCAAAAGTTTCATCAGCGAACATACGCATCAATTTGCTGCGTCGTGCAGCTCTGAGCATCAAATACGAACAAGGGTAAGAATGGTGAAAAAGATAATGACAAGATTTGCATCAACAATAATTACTGATATAAAAAATAGAAACATGCATACCGAGGTATCATTCCGACCAGGTGTAGCCACTTTAAAAAACATTAGCAATAATACACAGAAAGCTCTCTAATGACCAGTTGCACGATCTGCATGCTTTGAGGCCAGCAATGAACCCGCAGCAAGAATAGCCAAAATAAGCCGGTGATTCCTTTTTTAAAAAGCAGAAACATGGTTTTTTAATCTCTATTGGGGCCTCTGTGTAGAGAAAAAATCGCGCTACACAGCCCCGTGGGACAGCAAGGGCCCGTCGCTTCTTTTCCCTTGTCAGTTATATTTATTTAGATTTTATTAGTCTTTTGCATTTCGTTGATTTCTGGCTGTTTTATTGCCCGGTACTTCTGCTTTTATCTTTTTTTTGGGGCACGGCCCGGGTGTACGTACACCAAGGTTTTCCTAGCCACCTGCAGAAGCACGTATTGCCGCTTTTCATTGCTTCTATTCATTTTATTGTTTATTAAATGTATTATTTACACCAGATGGGGAAAATTTTGACATTAACTTGAGGACGCTACCGAAGAAACCTAAACCCTAAACCCTAAATGTTGCACGTGATTTCTACGGTCAAATTTCTCCGAGCTGCCAACGTGTGGCTTAGTTGGCCGCGCTTATCGAGAATCCGTTAGGGTTTAGGGTTTAGGGTTTAGGGTTTAGGGTTTAGGGTTTGCTGGGTCACGGCTGTCTTTGAAAATGATTCCCGTTTGGCCACGTGGGTCTAGTTTTTCTTCGTCTAATAGTTCCGAGGCCGCTGCAGCAGCAGCAGCAGCAAGAGCTGCCGCAGCAGCAGCAAATGTGGCTCATTCATTAAACAACCAGGAGCAGCAGCAGCAGCAGCAAATGGAAGCCTCGCTCCAGCAGGAAGAAGGCTTGAGAGATGACGCAGAGGTGGAGGCCCTTGCAGCGTCTGTGGATTATGTGGGTCACACCTTCGAGTCAACAAAAGTGAAATACCAATGGGTATGCAAACCCTAAACCCTAAACTCTAAAGCAGGTCGTGTGCAGTCCGTGTTTTGGCCTTTGGCAGCGCATGCATTATGTGCCTTTTGCGGCTGTCTGTCTTTCTGCTCGCAAAAAAAGAGCCTTTTGCTGTGCTCTCTTTTATTTGCTGAATTTATCCTGACTTGCGGCTTCTTGCAGATGCTTGCGGGATTCCATTGTGTGGCTTTTGATTTCTTGACCAATTCAGTGCACCGAGGGTTTAGGGTTTAGGGTTTAGGGTTTGGGCGTTGGTTTGCGGTGTGTGTACAGCTGTTTCGTATTGTAGGGGTTGAACATGTGGTTGAGTTTTACAACTCAAAAATATCTGGCAGGAAGAAAATCTTCATGGACAGAAAGCTTATCTACGCCCAGCAGCAGTAAACCCTAAACCCTAAACCCTAAACCCTAGTGCATGCAGCATCCCATTTCCCTCATGTTCCGATGGTTTATTGATTTCCCATGGGCTACGAGCAGCAGCTGTTGGTGGCGAGCTTAGCTAGCTAGCTAGCTAGCCAGCGCTTGTCGAGCTGCTAGCTAGCTAATTGGTTGGCTAGCTAGCTAGTTGGTTAGCTAGTTAGTTGGTTAACTAGCTAGTTGGTTGGCTAGCTAGTTGGCTAGCTACCTAGTTGGCTAGCTAGCTAGTTGGCTAACTACCTATTTGGTTAACTATCTAATTAGCTAGCTACCTGGTTGCCTAGCTAGATAGTTTTCTAGCTAGCTAGTTGGTTAGCTAGCTATTAGGCAAGCTGGCCGGCTCTGTTTGGGTTTGTTGCAGGCTGCGTGTTGGTGGCTTTGAGTATTCTTGGCCCTTTGAGGGTCACCTCCTTTCCGTGGCCTTTGACTCGTCCCTTCAGAAATTCGCCTTCACCATCAACGGCCTCCCCTTCAAGCTATTCTATCGACGTAAGAAACTTTAGGGTTTAGGGTTTAGGGTTTAGGGTTTAGGGTTTAGGGTTTAAAGTTTGGTCAAAAGAGGTATTTATATTCTGCGTTGCTGAGCAGGTAGTGGCTCCAGAAGCCACGCGTCACACCACGCAGCCCCCCTTGTAGCTTCTGCAGCAACACAGCAGTGGCAGCAGCAGCAGTGGCAGCAGCAGCAGCAGCAGCAGCAGTATCAGCAGCAGCAGCAGTATCAGCAGCAGTATCAGCAGCAGCAGCAGTATCAGCAGCAGCAGCTGCAGCAGGCAGTAGGTGTACAGCCTACCGCCTACTATCAGCAGCAGCCGCAGCAGCAGCAGCAGCAGATGGGGCTGCATGCTGCTTCTGCAGTTCACAAACCCTTGGCCTCCTCACCTCAGGTCCATGACGACGTGGATCTTCTGGGTAAGAGAAACCCTCAACCCTAAACCCTAAACCCTAAACCCTAAGCTGACGGAGAGGTTGGGAGTGTGCTGCCTTCACTGCAATGGGGGCTGCGATGGTTTGGTTGAGAAAGCCACAAACCCTCAAATGTTCTGCTCAGATCTCGTCGGCTCCCCGGGCTGTCCTGGCACCCCGCGTGGTTTCACCCCTGAGGGTCTCCCCCCACAGAGGGGCCCCCCGCCGCGTCGACCAGGGCCTCCAAGCTCTGCTGCTGCTGAGCTCGCGCAGCTTGACGAGACCTTCCGGTCAAGTGCCTCTGCAACCCCCGACTTACCAACCCCCGGGGGGCCCCCAGAGGGGCCCCTTGAGGCCCCTAAGCAGCTGCCAGTATGCTCGGCATCAGCAGCACAAGGCGAGTATTCCCAGGAAATTGACGAGGCCCCCAACAATTTGCATTCTCATGAAGAAGATAAAAGCAACGCAAGTGGGAATCGAAAAGTTGCTGCAAATACTCACGAAGACCTTCTCTTTGCCGAGCTACTGGCCCTAGCATCCGATAAATTAAACATTTCTCTAACACCCACCACCCACACTGCCCACACCCCTACCCCAAAGCCCTTCACACATAATTAGCAGAAGAGACGCTGGTCATTTTGCTATTTGAGAGAAAGGCTGGGGCCTAGGGGATGTAAAATAAGTTATCAGGTGGAGTTTTGAATGAGGTGTACGTACACCGTAAAGGCGTCACCATTAAGCGCTCTACATTGGTGGCCATTATGAGAAGCAGAGGGAAGCGAGGATTCGCTTTGCAGGTTGCTGGTGTGCTCGAGTGTACGTACACTTGGCAAGTCTCGTGCTGATGTAGTCGAGTGTACGTACACTTGGCAAGTTTTTTGCTTATGTGCTCGGGTGTACATACACCTGGCGAAGTGATATTCTGTGATGCAAAAGCAGGTTTAGAAACATGGCCGCTCTGAACTTTGATGCTTGTTGAGGTTTAGCTATTCTCTCGAGATGCAAACAGATGAACGATTTTTAGTTATTCTTTATTTTTAGGATGTTGCATCTTTCTGCATTATCAGGAAGATCCCGGCAAAAGCAGAAGGCATGGAAATAACAAAACCCTCTTGGCCCCCACCAGCCCAAATATGTATATTTAGGGGTTTGTAGATACACAACTGGCCTCAAGGCTCTAGCATTCTGTTACTTAAAAAACACGAAATCGACAGAGGGCTTGCTTTAGCACGCATAAGAGAAGTAGCAGCAGCAGCGGTAAGCACCAGCAACCGCAGCAACGCGGAGAGCACCAATAAGAGACAAATGGGGGACGGTAGAACTTTGGGGTATGAACTTTCTCAAGCTGCTCCTCGCCATCGCAAGGTCTCTTATTGCCTTCAATTCTACTGCCTTACTGATAAATTAAAATGTTTTCAGATAGGAATATTTGCTTTTCCCCACTTTGCGCGGACTAATTGAAAAATGCCCAACTGGGAGGGACGCCTCCTGGGCTTCATTTGATGAGCAAGTTACCGGGATTATCTTGGCAAAAGAAATAAAATTTATATTTTTAAATACATTAAATTAACGACCATAGATTTGTTTATGATTTCAGCTCGTGAGGATCCGAAAGGTACCAGGCCAGCTACTAGGTACTTGAGCTGTGTGTACACCCCATGTGTGGGCAGAGAGAATTCTTGCGTGGTCACATGCATTCACCACCAAATAAGAAAATAAACAAACTTCTTTGATAATTAAACATATTTACTTTAATATTAAATATTTGAAAAGGAGAAAGACAGACACGGGGCCAATGAAAGAAAAACAAGAGGCGTACGTAGACCTGGCCTCCACCTGTCTTCACACCTCACAGCTCCATCCTCCCTTACTAGTCCCCCTACCTTTCAAAATGAATTTGCTTTAGCTCTATTGTGTTGCGAATGCTGCTTTTGTTTGTTTTTATAGAGACACGCAACACGCCTCCAAACAACTCTGTAGTGCCTTGAACGCCAGTAGAATCCCTAGTTTTCTTCCCACCTCTCTTTCCTTTCGTTCCCTCGGCGTCCGAACTTCAACATCAACATTTCCTTAAAATGATAAAAGAATGGCTTTTTCAAATTGGAGCTTTGTCCCTTTTAATACATCATTCGCATGCAATGGAATCTATGGAACCCCTGCCTTTCGAGGACAATCCCTTATCGCATGAGCAGGAGCAGGAATTGGATTCTAGCAACTTTGGGGATGGAATTGTTGCAGCAAGCGATTTGGGATATTCTGATGTTGGCAATCCATTAGACGGTACTGCAACCGATATGGTGCAGCTACAGGAGCATGGGGAAACTCTCTTCCCGCAAGAAGGGCCTCCATTGCCGATTGTTTTGGAAGAAGCTGAACTTGAGCAGCCTTTAAAACTTCCACCCGAGGATGAGGGTCCTGTGACAGATAAAAATTCAGAGGCGAATGTACTGGAAATTGCGTCTGCACCGTTGCCCAAGATGCGCGGCATAAAATCAATGATATTGGGTTTGTTTCTGATTGGTTTGATCTTCTTCCTCAACGAAATTTCTTACTATGCTGAAAAAGAGGATATGTTTTCAAAGGTAACTTATAAGCTCATGGACCTACTCGATTCAACAAATGAGAAAATGAACGTGATCTTCCGATTTGACCCTATTATTGGCCTTGAGATCCTCATCGGGGGGGGTGCTTTCTTCCTCAGCGGCCTGGCTGTCTTTGTGCATAGTTTGTTGAAGAGGCGGCAGGCAAAGAGAGGTGTCCGTGTGGATTTAATGCCTCCTCTTCGTGGTTTGATAGAGCTGATGCTGGGTCTTATGATCATGGGGTTTTGGGCAGCATCACCAAATGTGGAAAGCACCTTGCACGTGTCCTCCGATGCTGGTTTTGCAGTGATGGCTGTTGGTGCTATTTTGCTTTCACTAAGTCTTCTTCAAAGAGCCTTGTACCGAGCCATACAATGGAGCAAGACACGCAACTCACCACCAACAGCTCAGTTGGCGGATTTACCCGAGAAAAATTGAAAGTGCTGCAGCAAGATGTTAAATTCAAAGAGCAGGGCAGCTGCTGCTACAGCAATGGGGGACCTGTATCTTTTTAAATGATAGTTTTGTGCTCGCTTCTGCGGCATCGGGAGGACAACAAACCTTGTTTTTGCTTCTCAGCATTTTCAATTTTGGTTTGTGGTCCAAGAAAGCATGCAAGCAGACAGACTTTTCCTTATTTTCCTTTGCAAGAGGAGGGCGTGGAATGCGCGTGGCAAAAGCACTCTATTCCCCGCCATTTATTCTTCCCAGAAGATCAGCATGTGAGGCAGGACCCGCCATCCTGGCTTTTGTGCTTCTTCTTTTTTCTCCTCGTCGTCATTTTGAAATGTTTGAATCAATTTTTAAAAAATAAATAATACTATTCCGGCATGTGCAGCGGCGGACCATCGAGAGCCAACTGTTCTCTCTGTTTGATTGAGGTGTCTTGACTGCCGCTCCATTCTGTTTTTAGTTGTGCGAAGGTGACTCAGCGGGATATCCGTGAATTGTGAATTTGTAGCGGGTGTCTATACACCTGGACAGAAGTGTCTGCACGAATGCTGCCGGAGTGGGGGGGCAGGTATACCCCAAAACATTCCCTGCACTCCCACTGCCAGGCCTCTTTGTGTTGGCTTTTTGTCCAGATTTGAATGCAGAGAGGAGAGGCAAACCCGCTGCTTACATTAGGTATCTTTCTTATTGATGTGTTTTATCGTGCTACGATCTGCCCTTAAACCCTCTGGTCATGTCTTTCGCAGAACAGGAAATGCTGCTTTTTCGTGTTGCTGCTGCCCAGACAAACGGCGGGTGCCCAAGCCGGACTTGTTCAATAAAATATACTTTGAAATTAAAATAATATACGCTGCTTAGGTATTATCACAGCAGTCTTTTCTTCTATTTAACGACTTGAGGTGTATAGACACTTGAAGCACGAGGCTCCACAGTAGACGCAGTCAACCACTTCCTTCCAGGTCTTCTGCATTGGAGTTACTGAAAGCAACCCGATGCTGCTCTAGCCGTTTCTAGGTGTCTGTACACCCCGCGCCAAGGGGCATTTAACTAGGGTTTAGGATATAGAGCTTTCAGATACTCCCATCTCATTGAACTTTAGCGGGTCTGTCAACAACAGCAGATTGGCTTGCACGGACGCTCTTGAATGACGTAATCGTTTATTTAGGTAACTATGCTGGGGAGGAATAGAGACAAAGAAACAGCTAGCTAGTTGGCTGGTTAGGGCTGGCTAGCTGGCTCGTTAGGGCTAGCTCGCTGGCTGGTTAGGCCTAGCTAGCTACCTGCTTAGGGCTGGCCAGTTGGCTGGTTAGGCCTAGCTAGGTGGCTGGTTAGGCCTAGCTAGCCGGCTGGTTAAGACTAGCTAGTTGGCTGGTTGGGGCTGGCTAGGTGGCTGGTTAGGCCTAGCTAGCTACCTACTTAGGGCTGTCTTGTTGTCTGTTTAAGGCACTTTGATGAAATTTGTTTCAAGGTGCTTCTGAGCAGCATGCGGATGTTGGCAAACGTCGGCAAGGCCAGCAATGTCCAGCTTTTGTAGAAAAGATTAAAAGGCGGAGATGAGCCAGAAGCCGCAACTCCAGCAACAAACCGAATCTAACAATGATATTTTTGGTGCTATTCAGAGCTTTGGAGCAAGGAAATGCCTGTTCTTTTATGTGCTGTTTTATTTGTGTGTTTATCTAACTGATTGTGAGGTGTTTGTACACCTGCACACTTTTGATGAGCTAACGACTGCTAATGCGTGTTTCCAGCAAACGTAAGGTTCATAATCGTCCCAAGTGTTTCGTGTGGCTTACTATTCTTGTGGTGTCTGTACACTCGGCATAGAAGCGTGTGGGCGGATTTTTGCGTGTTCACGGTTTATTGATTACGACAGATGCTACGCTGAGATTCAAGTTCTGAAAGAGAAACATTCAGGATTGCCTGTGTGGCCTGCCGCTGCATGCAAATGCGATCATATTGTACGTGCCCCCCGCAAAGACACGTAAAACCAAACCACGAAAGGGAAAATAAAACAGAATTTTAAATAAAATAAATAATTTCAAATAAAATACATAATTTCAACATTCAGATCAAACCAAAAAGAATGCTGACTGCAGTGTAACGAGAAACCCAATGGAAAACTACAGGAAACATCCCAACAATAATTTCATTTAAGTTAATTTAGGAAATAAGACTGAGGCGTGTTTTTTCAATAAAACTTCTGAGAGGATAGAGAAAGAAGAGAATTGCAATAGTAGCTAGCTGGATGAGAGTAATGACAAAGAATTATCTCTCACTAAATGAAAGTATGTCTTATTAATACATTATAAAACATGGGGAGGAAGCTGAAAGGTTAAAGGCGAGTTTGAGGACCCCACCAACCCCCCTAATCACCGCCGAAATTCGCAACTCCTTCGACCTCAGGCAAATACACCCTGCTGGCTCTGTCACCAGGGTCAACGGGCACCCAAGGACTTGCAGAACTCTTAGCATTCAAAACTATACTTTATCACTATGCTTGAATTGTCTTCAGGTGTACGTGGGACTGCAGTGTATCATACAATGAAGAGCTAATGGCGGAACTCGACATTCAGCAGCAACCGCCTCCAGTCCAAAACAATAAATTTCCTATAGAGGGACTTTGTGCCAAAAATACAATTGTATTTTGATTATTTAAAAGCTGAAACGCAAAAAATAAATAGCTAACAGCTAGAGCTCCATTTTTTTTGGTGGTGCATCAGTTTACGTGCTGCCGAGTCATACAGCCTCTCAAAAACATTGTTTGCTTGTCGTAACAACCGCAAAATCCTTCTTAGAAACATTAAAAATAAATAAAACAATAAATACTTATGTAGTTATTGCAGGATGCATGTTTATGTAAGGAGAGAAAGAGCGGTCTGGCCAGCCCACCGTCTTGCGATGAGAAAGCCAGCGCGCCAGTCAAAACGCAGCGGCACTGCCGACAAAATGAAACAAGAGGAAATCTTTGATATTTTTTGTCCTTTCAAGACCGAAATTATTACTCTTTATTTGCGGAAATTATATTATTACTTTGCAAACACTTTAATGGGTCCCAGGGTTGTGCGCCTTGCCTTCGAAGCATCTGGGCGAGCGGCACGCTGCCAAGGTCTGCTCAAACAATCGCAGTCGCGTTTCGCTTTAGCCTTTTGCTTTTCTTTTTGCTAGACTGCCGACCTTTTCACCGAGGTTTTCCAGTATATATTATCATATCAATACCTTTACTAGCTTTTCCAGCGGACTTTTTCTCCTTTCTTTTTCTCTGGAATCGACAAACAGTGCGCCTCTCGAGACGGCATTTTGCTGGGAATAAAAATGAGCTCGGCAGGTTGTAAAAATGCCCAATATGATTTTGCGGGGAAGCTTTCTATTCATCAAGAGAAGGGTCTGAAACACAGGCGGCCAGCCGCCTATGGCGGCGCTCCAGCGCCTGATGCGGCAGGAATATGTACAGGGAGGATAAGTGAGCTCGCTCTGCATACCAGAAAGCGCACGGATTGGACGCGCAAAGATGGCAAGAACATCCGAGATCTGACAGAGCCAGCTGTGCCACCGCAAGGCACGCACTCGCATAAGAAGAGCCAGCTGCGTTTCTGCGGCTTCAATCCTGAGGAGCAGAGGCAGCATTTTCAAACTCGCTGGAAACCCGTCGATGGCAAAATGGCTTTTTGCACTGGCAGACGCGGAGGAAGCGCCACAGTGGAATGTGATTACGACTGCATCGACAGAGAGCATACATACCACACGTGGAAACGCATGGGACACACACAAAAGCACAGAATATCTAGCCTCCAGGTCAGTCTATTTTACCCAAGTGTACAACTTTATAAACAAATTTTGTAGCTTAAATTAAGTGGTAGTGCAAGTTCCTCATGTTGTGTGCATGCAAATCTACAAGGGAACATTTATAAATACTGGCGAATTGCTTGAATACTAGCAGCCGCAACAACACAGAAAGAAACACGGTAGCAATCTTTTTGTTATTTTTGTTTTGGAACGAGAGATTTGTTTTGTGTGGATTTCGATTATCAGTTTGATCGCTTTCTAACGGTGGAAGAAACTGCAGATCGGAACGATCGGCTGCCGGATGTCCGAAACCGAAACCCTCCCATTGCAAATGCAGATGGCCCATTTGAAAAGCCGCGGCCAAATGGCGGCAATCTGGACCGAACTTGCATGCCAAGAGAAGACGCATCGAGGCGAGACCATTACGTCAATACGAAACCACAAGTCCCGCTGCAGGCCAGCCATCTGCAACTGTCGACACTCCACGTGAGTTGCTTTTGCATTTCAAAACTTTTGCTGCTACAAGAAAACCTGAATGTTTTGCAAAGATCCGCTTTTTGTACTTTTCCGTAGCTGTGCGCATGCACGACATAAACGTCTTCTATTCATGTCACCTTTGATTATTCCTTCCGGCTAACGAGTGGTAGTTTAGATGCAAACAATCTAATAATTTCCGCCACACAAAAGCCGGCGAGTTTGCACGCTTGGCGTTCGTGTCAGCCGTTCTCATGGTGATTGCCGGTGCAAGTGATGAATGTATAGAATGGAGTACACCGCAGTTCTCCATTCATCCTTTACTGCGCCGCATGCAATTGTACTGCAGAACACGATCGGTGCGGAGAGGGTCGACATACGCGAAAACATGAAGCGCTTCCCTGTAGGGGACCACGTCTTTGACTTTGTGCTCCCGCCAGATGAAACAGGCGGCAGGATTTAAACAGGAATACTACCGACTACCGCATTGTTCGAAATAAGCCTTCTTCCGGCTTTCCCGCAAATGTGGCCTAACAAGCTAAAACTCGTTGGTCGTCGGAATCGCTGGCAGAGTCGATGCATGCATGCAGCGTGGGGCTGGGAGTTCGTGTGTTTCGGCAGCTATCCACGAACAACGTCATGAAACAATACGCCATGGAACTCCGGGGTCCCTGACAGATTTTATTGTTACCTCTAGGGACCCGACTAGCCAATGCCATCCTAGGCCAACTAAAGTGTTCAAACACAAGACCACAAGCAAAAGGGATTGATTGTTCGTTTCAAGTTCGCCACATGTGCGCAGATGTCGCATGCATCATCAGGCATCCTGTTCATTCCTCGTCTATTTTGGGAGCGACATAAAACCGCAAACAGCTGACTTCGTCAGAGTCGACCGACATGACAGCAGCACTCTGCTGTCCAGGGCAGGGCAGGGGAAATGTGAATCTCATTGGCGTTCCGTGAGTCATGGCTATTTCTAAACGTTCGCAGAGACTGGCTCCTTTGACAAAGTTGGAAAGATAGCGGACGGCGAAATCCTGCTCAAACACCTCGCTACATTGCATGTCCTGCAAGGACCCAAAGCAGCCGAGAAACATGGGGATATTTGATTTTTTTGTCAAGTATTCATTCCTTCCAGCCAGGAAATTTAACTATATCTCGCTTTCCTCTGTTTCTATATAAGGTAAAGACAGTTTTCGTTCAGCAGATCCTCCCACTCACCGGCGCGTGAATGACCCTCGTCACGGAGAGATTTTCACCTTTGGCCGAGAGCACAAGAGAATCTTTTTCTCCGCGTATCCGAACTGCGAAATATCAAGAAAATGATTCGAATAAGCACATCTTAGGAGAGCGTGCAGCTTGCTCTTGGAATTTCCGAGAACCGACACGTGCTGTACTTGTACTGTTCATGAGGTTTGTGGCATGCATGATGCGACAGCCGATGAGGCTGGGTGCATGCAACGAAGGCATAATAACCCACCGCTTTCGGCAATTGAATGGATATATCGCAGGAGCTCTTGAAATTCCTTGGAGTCGACCGTGCAGACGCATGCGTACGGTTCGTCGGGAATCCGAAGGCGTTCTTGCACTACTGTGAGGAGTGCCACTTCCATATGCCAAGTATCTGCTCACCACAATCAAAACTGCAGGAGGCGTGAGGCGTCCCGCTGCTGAAAAGAATGGCCCTCATTAAGAAGCCTCCTGCATTTATTTTATCTAAGGAACCTTCAACAGCAGCAGTAGGGTGCAGCAAGTTTTATCTCATTCTCTTGGCTAGTTCGTACTATTATATTGTACTTGAGCTCAAGTTTACCCGTTCTTTCTGAGTCCTCGATTGCGATGTGGAGGACCTCTTCGTCTTCGTCTGTGCCTTTTAAGGTGGAAAGATGCACGACATGCTTGTTCGTTTTCACCGGCTGCGTGGCTTTGAGGATAGTTGCCACGGACAAGCCTGCGGGTAGCAACAACCACCATCCCTGAGGGTCACCTCTTGTAAACTCCGCTAGAAACACCCGAGAAACCCCGTCCAAGAGAACTGATACCGATTGCCGCTTGGGGGGAAGGAAACAGAAACGCACCGAGAGTTACTTGAGAGTCACACCTGTACTTGTGGAACATGTCGACTCCCCATGTTGTGCTGACGAGGGCAACATGGCTGTCGTCCATTGCCTGCATCGTGCAGCCGTCGGCATCGCAGACAAAGTTTACTTCCGCACATGTGTCTTTTAATGCCTCAAAAATGCGCTTCAGTGTCAAGCCGTCCAGGCTGCACTCGAACATCTTCGAGGCACAGAACTGCGAAGATCGGTGAACCAGCTCAAGGGTGGCAGGAGCGGCCACACCGCTCACGTTTCCTGCAGCCTCGGGGAGGGCAGGAGAGTTCGAGGCAACAGCCTATTTTCTGAGTAGTACGCCGGAGCAGCTCTAGCCACCGAGGTCGCAGCTAACAATGCTGAACAGGTTTGCGTTTGTGCCAGGAAGATCTGATGCTGTGGGATTGCTCTCGGCAGCTATGAGCGGATGGAAGACGCCTAGGACAAGAGAATGTGTGGACAACACAAATAAATTTTCTTGAAGTTGGTATTTAGGGTGGCTATGGAAGATGAGGGAGATGGGTGTCTGGTGGGAGGTGATTATGCTGCACCAACCGGGATGGCGAAAACGGTCAGCAGGACTTCTGATTCCGATTAATATTGACTATTACCGATATTTTTTTTAAAGCGCAGAGCTAGGCCTCGCATTAGAGGGCGAAGCCCACACTCTTCAAGGGGCTTCGTGGTATGGGGTGGGAGAGTGGTGTTGCTGGCTGGGCAGCGCACAACCTCAAGAGTTTGCCATCTTATTTTTCTACCAGTCTTCTTTTTTAAAAGCTTCTATCATTGGCGTTCCTTCGATCAAAGGAGAGGAAGAAATTAAGGTAGGACGAGGATGCCTTCCGAAGACAATAAGAAGGTTCTGATAACAACAGCCAGGTGCACTGTTACAGACACGGCGCAACGTGGTTAGGGTTATAAAGCACAGCATTCCAGTGCTTCGAAATTAGTATTATATTATTGTAATAATACACTACTAAAATGAGGTTTACTTCTAAATGTTGAACCCAAGCTCTGGGGAATGCAAACTGGTGCTGAGCTCGATCAAATCGATGCGTTGTACTCAACTACTTCGAAACGAAGTTTCACGTGCGACCACGAAAGCTTGTGTGTCCATCATCGTGTGATTTTGATGGTTTTGAACGCGAATATTTTGTTACCAGGTGCCGAAACAGCATCTGGTTTTAAGCTTTAGGACTCAAGGTTTACTTACCTCACAAACGCCTCGAAGTGCAAAAGCTACAAATAGTGTATGCAAAAAAGACAGAACTTATTCTATAGTTGTTCACTTGTGGGCGAGATTGAACAATCGCGGCATGCAGCGCTAAGGCTACCACCAGCGCCCCGCGGATTACAGTTGCTTCGTTATGTCCTTACGGTCGCTAGTCTATTAAGATATTGGCAGACAGCAACCCAAGCGGGTTTGTGCAGGATGCAGATGGAGTGGGTACGTATGGAGGCTGCGGTTCTTTGAGGCCACTCGCAGGTAAATGGAGCGGAGGGACACAAGTGCTAGACGAACGCACTGCACGAAACATGTTGGCTACTTGTAGCGCACTCAACACAATGAAGGTTCCTTTGGTATTGCCTTATGCCAGGTCTTGCATTCTCGAGACAGCCTCCGAACCAAGAAGGGTCGAGCTTGTAAGGCCTGAGCGTCCGCGTTATCAATGCGACTATCTACCTCTAGTGCAGTTCAACACAAGCACTGAAAACTAAATGCTATCTTCTCCCGCTTCCCGCTCCCCCGCAAGAGACTTGCAAGAGTTTGTTTGCCAGCTTTTATCTCAACATCACTGGTCGTGCTTCTGTGGCCTTTCAAAAGCATCCTGACGGATGTGGCAGACCATTCGAGACGGAGCCACTTATGTAAGCAATTCGCTAGCGCTGGGGCTGCAACTGCTTTCAATGCCTTAATTATAATGAAGAAATATTGTACGCCCTTTCACTGTTTCCCATCTACATGGGTCTGTTCTAAACACAAAGTTGTTTCTTGAGGTATCGTACAAACGTCATTATCACACTAGCAATATGAATAGCTCAACCCCTCCATAGCTGCTAAAGGCAGCTTCCCTGGAAAGGGGCAGGCAGGGCGGACGGCGGTTGGCGGTGGTTGACAGCTTACAGGGCACAACGCCATCTGTGCAGCAAAAGTTCCCAAGTGCCCAGGGGGAACCAGGCGGGGTTCACATGGAGGACACGAGCAGCGAAATTTTGTTGGCGAACTTTTTAGTGAAGGCGAAATTCTAGTGGTAAAGCGAATAGCTCGAGCTGCCCAGATGCTTGGACAGTAGTGCCACTACACTAGCACGGGTCCTAGTGGACAAAGCGCTATTCAAGACCATCCCACGTAAAACGAAAAAGATGCAGCGTTGTAGAACCAACAAGGCAGGTGCTCAGTAGTAATGAAGACAGGCTAGACTCCCTGATGCTCGTCACTTGCACGGGTCAGATGGTCTAGGCATTCCATTAAAGGTGATCATCCTGGCTACTGAATGGTGCATGCATTTGAGGTGTCTCGGCGTAGATTTTCCCTGTATCTGGTAGATTGGGAGATGCCCTCACCTGTAACCGTGTGTTCTGCAATATCGGTATTGGGAGCTTTGATGTCGCGTGGTATCCCGGCTCCCTCCTGCCGCTCAGGCCCCTTGGCCTCTTGAGGCTTCGTAACTTCCTTCATGACCCCTTCCACGGACGAGGGTGGTGGCTCATGTCTCCAAGCCCCGATCTCACCAACACCATCCGTAGGCTGGGATTGCCCGTGGCAGAACTCGCTTGATGTCGCTGAGAGAGCTGTCGAGACAGTGCTAACGGCCACAGGCATCTGCAGCAACGTAGAGCTCGATCCAAAACTAAAGTTGATTTTCGTGTGGGCCCCCACCTGCCCTTTACGAAGTCCCGGAGCCTCCTCCTCATACGCTTTAAGAGGTGCAGCGACGCCGTCATGAAGATACCGCGCCGACTTTGCGGGTATTCCTGAGCAGGGATGGAGTGTCTGTGATGCTTCTGAATTTCCCCCAGGAGGACCGTTGGGTGGTACAGGTGCATCGCCGCAGCTGCTCACCCCAGGCTCTCCTTTCGCCTCTGCTGTGTGCAAAACTGCACCCTGCTGGCCTCGCCCTGCATCTACGGGCAGTGGGGTCATGGTACGTGGGTCTGGCTGGCCGTCGACTGGTCCACTGGAAGATCCCCACAAGCCAGTTGCTTTCCCCATCCCTGGAGGATGCCGCGCCTCATTTTGCTGCTTTGGCCCGCCGAGACGCTCTGCACCGCAAGGCCATCGGAGCTCCTTCGCTGAGCCGGAGCCGCGCTGTTTTGTGTCGAGTTTGTTCCCTTTTTTCGCCACTTCCTTTGCTGGGCGTGTTGTAACACTGGGGCTTCCAGCAAGGCGGCTGATGCGGTCAGTATTGCCAGCCTCTCGGGCTCCCCTCAAACCACTCTGCCTTGTCTGGGGACGCAAGGATGCCGCTTCCTTCATCAGAGCTTGCATTTGAAAAGCCATTGAGTGCCCTGTCAGTGCTGCTGCACGATTCCCCACCTCTGCTATAGAATCTGTTGTTCCTGTTGTTCCTCCTGTGGACGCTCTAACACGCACTCCTGCCTCTTGCTCCGTGCTGCTCCATGCGTGTAAAACCAAGCCTGGCTGAGGATATCGAAAATATCGCCGTTGGCGCCCTGGAAGTTCTGGCCTGGCTTCTCCCCAGGCGGGCTTCATGGCCTCTCGAGACAGCATCCCAGTTGCTCCTGGTTTCGCGGGGGGAGGTGGCACAGGGCGATTGTTTCCAGCGTTGTCGTTGGGGCAATCGCTGTTGCCTTCTCGGAATATACTGTGAGGCGAATTGGGGTAATTAGGAACCCCGAAAGTGCGTGAGGAAAATGGAATGCTAGGCCGCGTAGAGGCAGATAAGTTGCTGTGCACGTCTTGGGGGGAGGCTGTAAGGTGGGTGGACCCTTCCGTGTTTGGTGCCGCTGGCAGATGCCATCCGTAGCCCTGGCTAGGATTGCAGTCCATACGCCTGAGGCTAGTTGCGAAGGCCTCGCGGTCGGCTGCGAATTTTGGGAACAGGAAAAGATAAACGCTGTGGAGGAAGGGTGCTGCGTGCGACATTAGGCACTCTGACACAATCAAACGGCGCTCTACTAATGCAATCCGCTTATCTCCGGCGATGTAGGCCAGAAACACTAGAAAAGACAGTGCACTTTGAAAGGGATGAGCAGCGAGAAGCTGAGGCGAAGCCGATGGCATTGCCATGTAAGATAGCAGGAGGGGAAGAAGAGAAACAGGGGATGGAATGTACTGGAGGGATTCCACCCAGTTGATGCTGTACGAAAGAGCATCTTGAAGCCTCATCGACTCTTCATTCCTCGACTGCTGAGATCAGGACAACAATTATTTTTTAAAAAGCTTAATGAGCAAATCTAACAAATTCCACGTATGCACACAACATCTGCTGGGTTATTCCGAAATGTACCTCAAGAGCAGTCCGCAGATCTTCAAGGTATTTTTCAATATCGTCTGATGTCCAGAAGAGCGGATGATGCAAAGCTTGAGTAATACTTAGGCGCTGAGCTGGGTTGTGGCATAGCAGCCCTGCCAGCAAATCGGCAAGCCACGGGCAGTTGCTAAGCTGAAGAATTCCGCAGCAGGCGTCAAAAAATGCGGGCAAAATGACCAATGGTCACCTCACAAATGAAACGCATGCATATTGGCCTGGTGACCGTTTTCGCACCTACCTTGTCAAAATTCAACTTTTTGTCTGCAAGAATGTTGGCGAGGATCAACGGGTCGTTGGCACTTCCATACGGGTGCAAACCCCCGGACGCAATGTAAAAGAGCGTGGCCCCTGCGGTCCACCACCCAACAACAGGCGACCGATTGATAGCCAACGCTTTCCTAGCTGAGGGCCCTTGCGGATTCTATGTTTCCTTAGAGTGGTATTCAAATCGATGGATACTTGCCTGCGGCCCACGCATCGGCTTTCCTCAGGAAGTCGACAGGCCACCTAAAGTTTCTTGCCACAGCTGCAAATGCCTGTTCATTTTTAGACTTGTCGTTTCCCCACTGACGCATTGCTTGCGAGAGCTCTTCTTCAAGATCAAGAAGAGACGTCAGAAACTCGGGTGCCATCCAGCAAGTCTCTTGCGGTGTTCCCAGAATCTGAACAATAAGCGCATGACAAGTGTTCCTGCCAAACAGGACTTTACAAGATGGCAAATAAATGAAGTAGGCAACGTCAATGCAAGAGAATCCGAACCTTGGGCACATGCTTCCCTTACCCACTGCAGGAGGGCTTTCGCGTTGCTGGCGCCTTGGATGCCCGCGTGCAACAGATCAAGAATGCTCAAGTATCTTATTTTTCCAGCACAGTCTCCAAGTTTGACTTCGCCATGGCATCCGATCATTACATTGCCGGGGTGGATTCTCATGTGTGCTCCTTGACTTTGATGGTGGAGAGTTTGGATGGCCCGGAGAAGGTAATGCAGCAGACCATTCAACCCCGTGGGCGGGAAAGCGGCTTGCAAAAACGACGGAGAGACCGTTCCTGAAGGAAACATATCTACAATACTCCCTTGACACTTCTCTGTGATCACCCACAGGGACGTTCCTTCGTCGGACTCTCCGGGTAGGAAAAGGGCGCGCTTGATGTTAACAAGCTGAGGGTCGCTTATGGTTAGAAACCTCTGGACCTCCCTCCACAGTGCCCCAGCTCGGTTCAAAACTACGACTGGCAGCTGCTTCACAGCGACAACCTCTCGCGTCTTCCCAGGTCCCAGCACCAAGCCAGCATAGACAAGCACGCTAGGATCATCACGGCTCCGGCCGATAGGTTGATTCCAGTAACAAATGTCGCTTGAAAGACATTTGACTCTGAAGTCGTTTTTTGTAGCTGCCTTCGACGCTGTTGCTTCCCCTGGTTCAGCAGGGTGGTGGTCAACATTGCCCCATGTGCTACAGCTAGGCAGTGCCCCAGAATGTGGGGTGTCTATATGTGCTTTATTATGCTGAAGAGCAAACAAGCCATCTGCTCTAGCAAGACTTGCACCCAAACCTCCTGTAGGATGAGGGTCCACTTCAAAAGGGACCCCCGAACCTGCGACCCCCATGGCGGATGTTGTTACCTTGGAGTTCGGGCGTCGCTCTCCTTGCTGGACGAGGGAGGGCAGCAGTGCTGCTGCAAAGGAATGGTCAAAAATTGTATTCTGAGTCCCTGCGTAGCCTTCAGCCTTCGGAACTTCGGCTTGAAGGACTTGCGTTCGGCTGCCCAAGGGAGAGCCAGGCATGGAAGTCCATTGCTGCGCAGACGCCGCTGAGTGGGTCGAAGCATAGGCGCTCCCGTAAGGAGGAATGTCACTGCCTGCAGCCAGTACAGAAACTGCTGCCGTTTTGGGCCCGTCAACATGCGCTGTATGGGGATATGTTTCTGTCTGTACAGAACCGGATGATGTTACCGGTTTGGGGGCTGCCGCATCTCCAGAGTTGTTACCTGATTGAGAAAATAGATCCACAAAAACACACACCTAAGAGTGATTGCTTAAAATGTATGCCCTTTGATCTGCGGTGAGGGTTTGTGCAAGGAAAACCGCTTGACCTACCTGCATACTGCTTGGCTTGAAGGAGCTGCACCAAGCGGCTTGTCGTCCTCTGAGTTCGCCTCTCTCCAAGGTTTTCTTTGTTACTGACGTTCTGCCTGGATGATAGCTGACTAGTGGAGCTTTTCGCTGTTCTATTTGCAATCCCACTTCCAGCCATTGTGCCAGAGACTCCATCGAGTGCACTACTGCTGGATGCTGTTCCTTTCTGTTGGCCATAAGCTTGAGCTGGTGGCGACCCCTCGGAAAGAACGGAATGTGGAGTGTGCGAAGAGATGAAGTCCGTGTAGGGTTGTCTTGTTCGTGTCCCGCCAGCATTGGAAAGGTATCCCGGGTCGAGTGCCAGATGTAAATGATTTTGAGAGGGAATACCGTCCATGATCGCCAAAAATCGAGCTCGTAGCCTGGGGTGTGGGCGGTCGGAAGGCTGAAACACAAACGGTACACCACCGTTCAGCATACAAAAAAGGCGCTGAGTAGGCTGTGAATATACCAAAAACCCAAAGCTACGTGGAAACGCAGCAACTTACCAAGTAAATATCAGGGCAGAGAACCTCTTGAACTGCAGGCTTCGAAAATGACTTTCGAGTGTCATCAGTCTGCTCTGTCGGGCGGATCTCTGCCTCAGAATGGGCAAAAGGGCAGTAGTAACGATCACACCAGCCGTTTTCCTTGAACTGGTGGCACATTACCTATAGAGACAAGAGGGAACGGTGCACAAATTAGCGGCAACTCGCTCCTCGAGCCAGAAAGGAATGGTAAAGGTCGGGCCTTTTTCTCAAGTTGATCTATGCATCTTGCTTCCACCCCCACAAGTTCACTGTCTATGAGACTGCCAGGCTTACTGTTTTATAGACTTTTGGGTGGTACATTTGTTCCTCCTTGGTGTGTGCAAATCTGCAGTTGCGCTTTTGCTTACAATTTGACTTCGCGATCGTCCGACCACGTCCGTCCGTAACAAACACAAGGTCGCGGCACAATTCAGGGGAGTATGTGTACTTCCAGGGTGGCCGACGGGTCCAGCGAAGGTCGTGGCTGTATTGGCACCTGTAGCGTAATCCCCGCAGCGTATCAGTCATTCTCACTTATGATACCCCGTCGATCACCCGGACAAAAGTATTTAGAATAGGGCTGGAGCAGGTTACTCTCGGGTTTGAAGCGTTTCAAGAGAGAGCGAAGGCACCACTCACTTATCAGCAAATTCACATTTTCCCTGCTTTACGTAGCGTTCGCAAATCTTTGTACGGAACTTGTACAGGTTTTCTTCATCAAGAACCGGCGGAAGAGCCATTTTGCTACCCTAGAAGAAAGTCGAAAGTTAATATTTGAAAGCTTTCCTGGGACCGTGGTCACTGACAGCCGCAGGACCTTAGATGAGAGTGTTTGAGCACTGGGCCACTCGTCCAAAAACACAAACCAACCTTTGATATTTCTATGTCCACAGGATTTAAGAGAATAAGTTTGAAGAAGCCGTAGAATCAGGTCCAAGGGAGTAGGAGTTCTGAAATCTCTCCCTGCAGGTGGATTCGTGTGACACACGGGGTTCTGGTATGACCTTGACAAGAACCGGAGGGCTACATAAGGGAAGACAAATAGTGAATAACATGTGTTAATTGCTGCAACGTATTCTTGGTGCCGCGTGCAAGTTTCAATGTGGCCTTCTGCGTTGTAAGTCACCGCAGCCGAATGGTCACCCTCAGATGGCTACCGCTGCCAACGTCCAGGGAAGTTATGTGGACGCTTCCCTGACATGCTGATATATCGGTCACAAACGAAAGTTTTGTAATAGGATAGTTTGGAGAAAATTACAGCTGCATTCCCGGGACATCACGGCCATCCTTGCTGGTGGTTGGAGGGGGCACTGCGCGAATGGTCGACCCAGCGACACCGAGCCCCACGTGTGTTTCTACGTTCCTGCTGGAGCCCCCTATTACCATAAGTTTTTTTTCATGTATTATTTACTAGTAAATAAAATATGTAAAAACTAAAAAGGAAAAGAGATGGATTTCTGTCTGCGCATTAGCAGTATCTTTTGGCGTCTATGGTCAAATGCCCCACACCACTGCAGAATCTTGAAGCACGTGATGTCTGGATTCTGAATGACCTATATGTAGGCACCTGTTTACTTTCCCAAAGCATGCACTTTTAGAACCAAAATGTAACCCTGATACGGATACATTTGGGGGCATAACGGCTCACTGCAAAAGATACACTGATACAATACATACACAATAGAAAAGCTTTGGTATTTTCCCAAAAAGGTTAACCCTAGCTATTCAAAAAAAATGATGACGTGCTATTTACCTTGATAAAAGAATTTTAAGCAAGTTCGGAAAGCACGGCACAGGATAAATTGTCACTTCTAAAACCCCCAAGCAAGCGAGCACATAGCCTCCTCTTTTTTATGTTGAAAAGAAAAGCTCTTACTGATGGTTACCGATGCGCCAGACCGGGACACCGAGCGACTAAAAGCGAGGTAGGAAGGGTAATCAAATTTGTTCTTCAGGTGGAATTCTAGCCACTGTATTACAGATTCCCAACGGTCTCCCTTCTGTCGATTTCATGGAGGTGTACAATAAACGCCACTTATTGCTTCTGCCATCGAGTTAAGTCACGGCAGAGTAGCCCTCGTGTCAAATGAGTTACAGTAGGTGGGCCCGTAAGGATCAAAAAACATCCTGCAGGTGCAAAACTTCGCGGCTTTTCCAGGTGAAGACTGCACTCTCTGCAGGGAATGTGAGCTGCAAGGGAAAGATAGGGGCTGCTCACCCGAAGCGCAATACCATCTGCAGGCATTAATCAGAATAGCACGTACATGTACATTGACAAGAAATGATCAATCCCTTGCTGTTTAAGCAGCTGGGGGCACAGGGACTATTGATGGCTGGAAAACCGAACTCAGTCGTACCCTAAGACTGCACTGCACCAGGGCGAAGCCATGCATCGCATTTCTAATAAACGGCCTGTGTCTCCTGCGCAAACTTTTATATCGCCTGGAACTATGGAGTTCGGCATTGGTGCCACTATTCGTCCCAGCTACAATTATTTCAGTCCAGTGCCTTGTCAGAGTCATCATCAGAGATAACGGTTAGTTTGTGACTGCACCGTCCAACTTAACATTCACAGAGTTATCACCGCGCTGCTGCATACTCTGAAAAGGCAACGGTAAAAGGGGTTTCTTTGTATATTCCATTTGTGCCCACGCCAAAAGCAATCGTGTAGGCTTGCCCTACTTGTTTCTAGTTCGTTTCTATAACGGGGAAAGCACTTAGTCTGGATTACTCCAGTGCACGCGAAGTGTCAGGAACTTCCCTATATCTCACTAGGTAGACAGGCAGGCCTCTTAGGAATCACTGAGCCGGGGTAGGGGTGGATGTCTCCTAGTCGATGCCCCCCATCACCTAGGCAGTTCGAGCCCCAAACGCAAATTCCCTGCCTAGGCCGCGTCCCGTAACTTAAATCAAATGAGACGCCCGCCTTCACCCATCATACAATAGGGTAAGCACTGGGTGAGCCTCAGAACAACTACACTACTCAGGAGTGATTCTGCGACCTCGAATGCACAGCCTCTCTAAAACACAAAAGGCTCGGGACTCCGAGGTTATGACAATGAGTTCTAGCTTCAGTTCCCTTATTTCGTATATATGCGTGAACGTACTCCTAACAGGCCTTTTTCTTAGGCTTATGACACTCTTTGCACCCCCTTGCAGTCCCTATCCACAAAGCCTGGGATGCACGAGGCGCTTGAAATATCACGAGTAACTCATACAAGACGCTTCTAATACGATAATAACGTTTGGGCTTAAATCGAAACCTTGTGTCGTTCAAAGTTCGGTCTGAAAGTTCTGTCTGGTCCCTTTGTTCAAGTCCCCACAGGTGGCTTTGTTCCCGCGCCCAGGCCTTAAGGCCTTGGGGCTTGTCTTGGGCCTTAAGGCGTTGCTTGACCTTAAGGCCCTGGCCTCAATTCCCGATGCTTAAGTCTCGATCCCAATGTCCCTTAAGAGACTCCTTAAGAATTCTACTTAATAAAATCTTTGTGTTAGCGCTGCATAGTGATCGGCTAGTTTTATATTAAGTTAATTACTTGTTGGCTTACCTAGCATGGTTCCCTTTAGCCTAACTTGAGCTTAAACCAACAGAGCACGGCACAGGCTGGGGCTTCGACTCAGCCTGAGTCGTGGGTGTAGTAAATTTCACTACACTTGGGCCTTAACAGTCTTTATGGGGCCTATGGTGTCGCATAGCATCTCGCACGAGGGTGCGTGCACGATGCATTAATGCACGGGTGCATGCAAGGCGTATAGTAAAGTTGGGAGAGCTTTTATATTACTTTTCCACCTTTGCATATAATGTAATATTGGACAGATTTGAGTGATATTCAAGTGCTTGTAGCATAATTTAAGTAGATGACTAGGGCAGGTGGAGAAATCTGGCTAAGAGTGTTACTCTGGTGTATAGCCCGGGAGCGCCTAAGATTACCAGCAGACGCCGTTTCATACGAGTTGTGCAGTCAAAAGTCTTGCATTAACTATATAAAAGCTACCGTTAAACTTTAGGGTTGAGCTCTTAAAGTTTATTGGCGCAGGCCAAGATGGGCGAGAGGTTCGACCCTGAGGCAGGTAGGAGATTAAAAAGATTCTGATTTTTTCCATTACTTCGTTGCAGCGCAAGCTTAAGAAGTTTTTGAATATAGAAGAATAGATATCTCCTAGAAGAAGCAAAGCCCAGACAAGACTTGGATGCCCCAAACCTGACTGCAACCCCACGCCCCTCTCCATATATAACATTAATGGCCACCCATTGTTAAAGCATATGAGGCTCGTTAATTTCATAGTCATTAAAATATCGAATTTGAATATGGTCATTTCTTAATTAGTATTAATGTTATTAAGGTCTTGGGAGGTTTGCTTGAGCCTTGTAGTAGTCTTGAAATTGTAAAAGACGTGGAACACGTTTGTAGTGCAGTACAATAAGTGTCATGGGCCTCACGGACCTTATATAAGAGAGAGATTAAGTGTGAGAAGTCTCGCTAATTTCTCAACTTAGAGCAGAGTGGCACTTTAGGGATCGTGAAGCGCATAAGGAAACAGCAGATTGGTAGGCGTATTGATTATTAGCCTCCAGGTGTCTTAGACTCCCAACAACAATGTAAACAGTTATTTGAAGAAGAGTATCAAGAGTGGACCTGTTGAAGACTGGATCTCAGCAACAGTTTTCGAAAAGGCGTGCTAGGACAGTGGGTTTAGGCCAAACACTTGTTGGTTATTAGGCTTTGAAGGTTATCACTGGTAACCAAGGGTAGTTCAAAGTCGGGGTTGGTATTTAAATAGTATTAACCGCCCAAGACCATTCCCAAGGCTAGTACACCATCCTAACCTTCGTGCATTCTCTCAGGAAACGGCACACTTCAAATTTGCAATTGCGTACCCAGCAAGCTGAATCTCAAACACTCGCTTAAGATGCAGCTTGCTGTGCACGCAAATACAAATTATATAACAAACGTAGCTGAACTCTACTTCCCCTACATCTTCCACAATGAAATTCACAGGTACTCCTGGAACAGAAAAGCATAACATCAGCCTTAACTGGTATTAAAACGTATAAAACATCATGCCCTTAAGGTTCATGCTAATCAGGCCTCTTGCAGTGCGCCACGTGGCATAATACAAAAACCAGCCCTACGCTACATCTGGGCACTGTGTTGGAATACGGCAGGCATGAACAATCCCGTGAGCATACATACCATCGGTATAAATAACTTTAACTAGTTCATTGGTAATAGATTCATGGTAACAGATTGATGTGCGCACAAGAGTAAGCAACACAGAAGCCTGTAGCGGAAAGCTACACGAAGCAAGTTGAACGATACTGTCAATACCTTCGACTCAGTGGGCCTCGGTATACCAACCTCTCAATTAATTTGGTCTACTTTAGCAATGCATTGGAAGCCATAGTAATCTTTGAAACTTCAGATGATTTCCGTTATGAGTCTTCTTCCTCCTGGGTCTTGTAGGACAGTTGCCATGAGAGCTAAGGCACCTAGATAGATCTGAATATCGAACCGCATCTATTTCCTGTTGGGCCGTACATAATAAACTAAATATTCCATAGCTTTTACGTAATTATGTCTTTCGACAGAATGAAATGAAGCTACTTCACCACTGGTTTCCGCAGCTCGCTAAGGCATGGGAGCAGCTGGCTTCAGTGTCATCTAGGTGATTGCACAAATAACTGGTATTGTTCTTTAAAGTCCGAACTCCTCCTGTTTTAGCATTATCCATTTGTGTTGATATCGCCAGATGAGGCGCAAAGAGATGCACCCTTTTCTTGGTCGAATTGAAGGTGCTTGTCGCGAGCTTTTGTAGAACGAAGAGTGGACAGGGCTCGCCGAACATCGAGTGGCAGGTCCTATTGGCTCGACTGCACAAAACATATCCTATTTTCCCTCATTGTTCCATCAGGCTAGTTGTTGCTTGTTGGCATCTGCCTTTTGCTTGTGTAGTCCACTCGATTCTTCCAGCGCGTGCGTCAACCTTTGATTCACAGCCTTGTGAATCACCTTACGATGCCTTCCTTGAGGAAAGCTGCCTAACTTATTAATTCTGCACTTGGACATTTAGCCTCTTGACTTAACCGGCGCCACCTCACCTGCATCGCCAGTTTATTTCTCGGTGTTGGAGATCCTGTTTGTTACAGGACTCGAATTCAAAGCACAAAGAATTAACGCGAAGACGGCATCAATTGGAGAGGCGGGCTGCCACACATAATCAAACTGACACCTGAGCTTTGAATACAAGCAACTACAACCGTTTCGAAATGTGCCTTGACCAAATCTTACCCGTGGTTCGGTGACAGTGAAAGCCACCAGCAATCGTAACAGCGCCGTTTCCGCCTGTCTTGTAGCTCTACGGGTATCTGCGACACACACCTTCGCCTGTAAAGGAGGGCTATTTTCTTAACCCTTTTTTATGTTTCATCAGCGTGATTCACCATGAAGGGAACCCACGTGTTCGCGTAGCTTCGTTTGCTTCGCCAGCTTCTAGATTTTTATGCGGAGAGTCAGGGTGTCTTCTCTAAAGTTATTCTTTTATTCATGACTGGAAGGGCTAGTCAATCGCCTTAGCAGTTGCCATATCTTCAAATGCACCCTGCATTGGGTGGCTTTTCCCTCTTCAAGATGGAGCATAAGCCCAACGGCGATACAAACTCCCAGCCAACGCCGACAATTCGTGAGCAAAGCGCAGAAGCTTCCGAACCCATTTCAGCTACGCAGATAACCGCACCGTCACCGGATGCCGCTGCATCAAACTCAATTTTGTCGCTGAGCGAGACTGAAGGTAGCTGTGCTGGCGATGATGTTCCTGCACTTTCACACTCGTTGCCGTCTACCGTCGTATCCCAGCCTTTTGACTTACGGAAACTTCGTCAGCATGTTGACGATCTTGTTAGTATGCATCTGAAGACTGAAGGGCACTCGGAAAGCTGGAATAGCACACAGAGTGCTTTGCCAACTGTGAGTCAGGTGCGACCCGCTGTGCCCACATTCAGCCTGGGAGCAATACAGAACGACAACTTTCCTCACCGTAGTGGTGGCCAACGGAGCTTTAGGGCCACTGGGATGAAGCAGGCTAGGGTTGGCTCCGCAAGTGGACGAGCTCTTGGCGAAAGTGCAACCAAAGGACAACAGCTAGGATCAGCAGAAAGGCTTCGGCACGCAGCTGCCTCACGAAGCAACAGTGAAACAAAAAATGCAGCACATTCAGCTTCTGTGTTTGAAAAATCCAGAAATTCTTGGGCAGAAAAAGCAGCTGCTTGCCGAGCTGTCGATGCTTCGGCACACAACGGAAATGCTCATCAGGAGGGCGAAGCTAGCTGGCAGAGATCCCAGCTTACTCCTCCCTGCACAGAAGCCACAAGCTCTCAGATGGTTAAAAGCGTATCACCTGCAGGTGTGGTGCGTATAGGGGGTAGGAACCGGCGTAAGCGCACCAAATATGATCTTGCGTACAAGCAGATGGAAGAACTTGGTCCGTTTGAAGAGGAGGTCAAGTCTGTGGATCTCTCAAAGGTCAGAATGCAGAGAAAGTTGCTCACAATATCGTGTAGTGACATGAACACGGGCGTATAGTTCCCGTATGAAGTTAATTTCTCTCGCGGTATGTGGTCCTGCAGTGCACCGCCGTTGCGGAATTTTTGCAGGTGTCTGGTAGCAGCTTTGCGTTGGAGTTGCTGCGTAATCCTCAACAGTACTCCTATGAGTCGTGGACGTGCGGCGTTGCATGGCCGGTCGGTGCCGATGGTCGCCGCTTGTTGCTGCGCAAACTGCGCGGAGTCTACTGGTCTAATCCAGAGAAATGGCAGCGTGTCCTGCAAGAGAACAACCTCTACCGCCGCGACTTGTTTACCCTAGCTACAGTGCAGGTGGGCAGTACTGACAGCGCTACATTTGCGCATTTGCTCATGAGGCATTTGTACGCTTGTAACTTATATCTGAAAACACCTTTACTCTGGCACTCTTCGTATGCTTTTGGCCCGTGTGGCTGACCCAGGAACTGTTTGAGGTTACACATCTCATGGGCGCCGATGTGTGGGATTTCTTGTTGAAGTGCTCGGCATTGACACAGAAATGCGATGCCCTTTCAAGTAAAGACGTCGAACTTGGCGAGTACGTCTTCATTTGGGATGGCTGCGTGCAGCCAACATAGTTGTCTTTAGACTACCTTTTATTAAAAGGCACCAGCTGCTACCTCCAGAGCCGGCCATGAACTTAGCCAAGGGTGAAAAGGGTTAGCAGATGCCCAACGTTGTGAACAGCGGTTTCGCGTTGTAGTCTTGGGGGGACTTGGTCCCAGGCTGCCCAAGTGATATTGCCGTGCTTGTGGGATTCTGTCCGCAGGGATGAAGCACCTGAAGTTTCCAGCCCTCGCAGTGTTCCACAACGTATTACACAGTCTCCAGGCGCAGAGGCATGCAAGTCGGAAGATGATTTACACGCCTCCTCCGATAAGTTTTTTGGCACTGGGTTGCCTTGTTCAGGGTTCCTGCGAAAACGCTTGGCATGCGGCGGGCGGGACGAAAAGGATATGAGCAAGCGCAGCCGCGGCAGGCCAAGAAAATCACATTTGAAAGTTCACAGACTCAGTTCGGGGCTAGAAGACCGTGCAACCAGCCCCCAAACACCAAGGAAAATGCACACATCGGCGCCCCTACCTGATGGAGGTGCAACACCGAGATGGCTGAGTACCATGGATACATCTAATACAAAAAATGAGCCTCTCCCATCATTTCGGTCAGTATTTGGCGAGGCGCTGGAACGTCGGCTCCTCCGGATGGAAGATCAGAGGCCTACACACCAGGGTAGCGAGCTTCCAAGCACGGGCTTCAGTGAAAGGCAACGCCTAGCGGCTGCTCTTGCTCGCTCAGCCGCACCCGTTTCTAGCAGTGACCGCTTCTACCGGGCAGCACCCCCAACGAAAACTTCAACTTCGGGCGCCGAGCTCCGGTTACTAGCCGGCTGCAGATCGAACAGCAGCTTGCTGAAGTTAACAGCGCATTATACATTCATGGCCCAGTTCATGCAGTGCTGCATGCTGGTAGAAGTACAACGGACGCTTCTGAGGCTTGCTGAAGAGTTTAAGCCTACCTGGTCTCCAGATAGAGACATGTCTGGGAGTTCCCCGAAAGAGGGGGTAAAACACACGGACCCCACTGCCCAAGCATGCTTCGAGTCACTCATGGAAAGCAGTAACATACATATGGAATTCGTCCAGGTCATAGTGCAGCAGCTTCACCGTCAAGCGGACCATAATAATGCGGCTACAGCGCGGGAGGGTCAGCATGCATCCGCAACATTGAAACTCAGTGAAGAACTTCAGGCAATCATGCAGCAGCTTCAGCAACATCACCAGAAGAACCATTCGCCGTTCGAAACTGACGATGCACAGCGCGCAGAATGTGTAACTGGTGACATTTTTAAAGACTCCCAGGAGATATCTCAACTCCAATTGGAACAGAGGAAAATTCCGCCTACAGATGGAAGTGCCCCAGAAAAACAGGGTAACGAAGACATAGGAGGGTTAGGCAACACGAGCGACCGGGAGGTAGTATCTGGCGTACCACGAGTTCAACGCCACAAAGAAGTTTCTGTTGAAGGCCGCTCAGATGGTCTGACCAGCCCACAAGCATCCAGTCTCCAGTGAGATAGTACGGGCTGTGCCAGTTGTTACTCTGTGCAACTGTTGCTTGGTGACATGTCTCCGCTGGGAGCAAATAAAACACACTTGGGAATCTCACTGGAGCGCCCAGAAACTATCGTTAATTTTTGTTTATGAAGCTCATCTGGGCATGGGTTCCACTTGGGGGATTGGCTCTACTCCGGTGCGCTTCGCTACATGAGGCAGGGTTAAGTTAGTGAACGGGGGTTGTAGACTTTGCGTCGTATATGCTAACTAGCATCCAAGTGGGCCAGGACCGTTTGATTAAAGTGCTGATCTGACAGCTTTGTTGAAATTCAAGCACCAGGGCTGGGCGCTATATTTACTATGGAGCACAGCTCCTCATGAAAAGGCAGTAGGCACATGTTCGTCAGGCTAAGCCACACAAGCTCTTTTTTTGCCTTGAAGGAGGGAGGTTGTGGCAAGCGGCCCCATTTGCGTAGAGCCATTGACTCTGTGCCGACAGCGACCTGGAAGAGCACTGATATGACGAGTAAAATTGCCTTAATGATTTTGTGGACAGGCAACCCTATGTGAACAATTCCTAGATAACAGGAATTTTGTTCACGCTTACTTTTCGATTTGCATGCAACGCGTTCATGAAAAAAAGCGCGCTATTCCGCAAAAACTCGAATTGTGTTTCCGTTAAGGTCGCCTTCGTCGAATTGCGCTGCACGCCCGAAAAGCACGCAACTGGCAGAGCTGATTCTGTCATCCATCACAGTTTTATTTTTCGGAATTAAGAAGAGAAGGGAAATTGTTGCACATGCGAGATAAGCAGACATACCCACTGCCGCCTTTGCAGCTTCGGCCGAGGCATATGCAATACATACCCGCCCAGTATGCTCTCCCTGCATCGTGCCATATAATAACAGTGATTCCAAGTCATGGCTCGGCAGTTCACGCGTATTGTACCCCACTACTCTGCAATTCTATCGCCTGGGGTTGTTAAGTGGAGCAAACACACTAGCAGTACTGAGGGGCAGTACTAGAGGCTGACTTTGCTGTTCAACATTATTTCAGTTCGCAAAACTGTTCCCATGCAGCTGAACGCCTCCTGAATCTCCACAGCTGGAAGATCTTTGGGAACCTGACTCACAGCACCGCCTAAGGAAGGGAAGTGATGGCTTAATAGCAGCCAGTGTTCGCTTCTGAAACCTTCCTTTTCTTTGATGTTATACTTCCGCTAAGAAACGCGCAGCGCCTCCCCACTGTAATGCCTAAGCCTTGCGTCTGCCCCTCCCTTAGTGGGCTATTTTATGGATTTCGTGCTTACGTTAGAAACGATAACTGTAAATTCCCTGCGATCAGCGAGAGAGGCACCTCCTGCGGTAACGCCAACTGCCGAATTTGCTCCTCTAACTGGAACGCCTCGGGAGTTCTGCCGAGGGAAATCATTTAAGCTCGTACATTGATCTGGTGGGCCTTGTCTATTCCTGGTGCTTTCGGGCGGGCCTCGAGGTCCTCGGTGGCCCGTGTGTGCCAACGTTTCTCCAGCAGATACACTATAGACGTGCCCACAATCCATTCCAGAGTCTCGCGAGTACGCTGGATCGAAATACTCACCAGCATGCCGATTTTCACAGACGGGATGAAGGCCCCGAGGACCGTATCCGTATGGCATCTGATTTGGCAAACACTCATTTGGTTCACCCGCACGTGCAGTGGGATCCGACGCCAGGGCCGGGACAGCCGGTGGGTAGCCCAGAGGGTGATGCGATGAGTGATCGCCATTTTGCCCTTGTACGTCATCCGAAAATCGGGAACGCTTCCATCCAGGTCGTGGGGGACCTACAATGCATCACGACTCAACGCAATGCAACGTGAAAAATGCGTATGTCATATAATGAATGCCCTAACCCCGAAAGTAAAAGTAATGCAGCTTTGACCTAAGCTCCACAAGTGGCAAAAATCTATACCTGGTTGCATCGGGCGTGGTACGCTATACGGGCCCACCAGTGGGCGGCGCGGCGAGTATGCCATCTCTCCCCCAGCTCCGGGGCGTGGTGGGAACAGGAATGCTCGTGGTGCTGAGCCGCAAACCACACGCTGGGTTTAGACACTAAAGTACACTTACAAACCCGCATTTTGATATAATTAGAGGTCCTTTATACGCGCGTTTTCAGTCTTACGTCCACATCTAAGGTCAGGACCTGCACTCATGGGCGGGGGTGGGGGTTGCACGGCATTCGGGGACATCAGGTAGTCCCCGCCAAGGTGACGTGGTCTTGGCCAACTCGGATTCATCCTCGGATGGCCATGGAGCATATGGAAAGGAGGCCTGGGACCTATGCCAAATGGTGGGGACCCTGGTAGCCTTCCAGGAGGGCCCCTCATCAATAGAGGAAGCGGTCGAGCAGATGGAGAAGGTCGCGAAGGAAAGCACCTGGGGCCCCCAACAGGTGGGGGTACCGGTGCAGAGTAACGATTCACAGAGTCCATTGCTGTCAGCGCCTGAGGCCTGGAAGGTGAGCCGGTAGTCGTGGCTGGCGGTGGCGACGAGGGGCCTGTCACATATCAAAGACGGCACTTCAAGCCCTTACGATTTCACCTCAGGAACGACTCCTATGACTAACACTTTATGTGCAACTCAAGTTTCTACCCACGATACGGCTGTGAGCGTACCTGGGACGGCTCCCCTTGCCCTGCGTTTTTTTACTTGACTTGCGCCATCCTGTTGTTCCTGGCCAATTATTTCGTCCAGGCTCATGTGGAGCCGTGCAGATACTTGCTCATCGTATTCCATTATGTCAAAGTGCACAGTTTTTTCTGTGCCTGTGCCTAAAGAGTTAGCTCAGTATTTTACCCGCTACTTATGCCCGCGCGTCGCCGTGTAGCTCAGGAGCGCTGGCTCCGGACACAAACCACCATGCCAATACAGGTGTCTCTCACGCAGGGACTATTCATGGCAGCAGTGCACCCGGATATAAGTATCTCCCCTTTTAATTTTGCGTGACTTCGTGAGAGTTCAAGACAAAGACAGTCACGCTTGAGAGGTGCTGTGTCCTTTGGCTTTCAGAACGGACAAAATATCGTTCCCTGATTGTTTGCACTGCAGGTTCCGGCAGCTGGTTCATGAACAATCTAAAATAATGCCGGGGAGCAATGCTGAGGTGGCCACACTAAGGCGCAGGCTCTCAAACACCAGGTCACGTCACTTCCTAATGGCTCCTCCAAACACCCACGACGACATGTCCTGGGATCCCCAAATAATAATTAATATCACAGAATTTCTCCCAGTGCAGCGAGTTAAGTATATTGTTGCACAGGAATCGTGCAAAAGCAAGTGGGGCGGCTTATTGATGACTGAATTGCATGCATTTGGGGCCCAGCACGGAATGACTACATCCGGTGCCTACTGAGATTGCCGTCCATCTAACCCTTGTTTCAACCAGTTTAATAAGCGAAACTTCGCATGTTTATGGGGACGCCATCTCCATGCTGTGAGCATGGACTGCGAAATGGAATCCCAGCAGCCTTTCGAAGAACAACATCAGGCTGCATCCACCGCGGCCGACCACTACGAAGACGTGCAGCCAATTTCCGCTCCCAATTGGATTACGAGTTTGGAAGAAGAGCTGGACAAGAAGATCTTGGTAATTTTACGCGATGGCAAAAAGCTGATTGGCTACCTCCGGACATTTGACCAGTTTGGCAACCTTATGCTGGAGCGTTGTGTCCAGCGAACGATTGTCAACATGTTTTACGCAGATGTATACCTTGGGGTTATGATCATTCGGGGAGAAAACATATTGTTGTTTGGAGCCATTGACGAGTCCAAACCTAATCCCCTCGAAGCACGACCTCTCTGGGAAGTCCTAGAAATGAAAGAGGAGCAGGTATTGAAAGTTGGGCAGACGCTCTCTGATCTTTACCCAGATGATATCCAGATTTAGCGAACTGAAGCCTAAAGTCTTTTTTCTTTGCTCGTGAGAGGCACGTGCAGGTTAGTTTGTAACTACCAAAGAATATGTTTGTCTTTCTATGAAGCAAACCAGTTTGCATGCATTGCACGCACCAGTATCATTTGTTCATGTGATAAGGAAAAACGGGAGATCCAGAGGCGGCGTATCATGCGTCAGTTGGGCGACTACAACTATGGTTATGATTTACCAGACGATTGAGGCTCGTGTCCAGGTTGTCAGATCCTTGAGTTGTTGGCAAGGTTGACCAGGTACGAATGCATCTGCAGTTGTTGAATTGATGCAACGAACTGCAAGCTGCTCGCTATTCAGGGTCGCCTAGGATTGCGAACAGCGCTTGTGAATGCCCTTACATGTTTACGCTGCCGCTGATTCGTTCCGGCAAGCATACAGCAAGAGAAGCGGCGCGAGCTGCTCGCTGGTATAATTGGGTGTGCATGCAGTAAACCCGTTCGCAAATACGCAGTTTTTATATGATCCGGCTAAGTGTTCGCGGGTTGTTGTGCTAATTTCGGCAGTAGGAGCATCGACTCTAGCTGACGCGTCGCAGTGTATCATGACGTCAGTCGCCGCACAGTAAAACTCAGCAGGCAGCTGCTAGCTGATTGATATGCGTGCAACCGATGGAAAATCAAAGAGGTTTGTCTGCACCGCGTCACGTGACAACTCAGTCGCCGCTCGATAGAATGATATGGCAATGACCTAAAAGGCTGACAGACGTCCAGTTGGGTGTATAGTTTGAGCAGGGCTTTGGTCAAGCACAGAACATTCCAAGAGTGCTGTAATAAAACTTTTGCTAACATGGATGCTGAGAACAGCATCATGTGGCTCATGGGCAGGAGGCTAGCGTCTACGTTCCTTAGGCTCAGCAATTGCAAAAAGTGCATTGGCTCCCAGTACAGGTTCAGCATGCTGGGGTTGCGCTAGTCTGCATGCATCAATGGATTGAATAGATATTGGATTGCATGAGGTGGAACGAAGGCTTATTTCACTCTGGCTTTGCTCGGGAGTGGAGAACATGTATGACGTTCGTTTCACCCTCTACAGTGTGTAGTACCCTTCATGTTCCCATCGTGTCATGTATTTTAATGAATCCAATAACCTATCGTAAACCTTGGAAGTCGTGCATTGTTTTTCGCTCCTCGTATCGTGCATAAAGTACTGTACAGTGCCTCCTGTTGGAATATACCGTAGCACGAACCTGATCCAATGCTGTATCATGCGTACTAAAATGAATTTCTTGTTCTCATACCACGCCGTGCCGTGCCTAATAATGGGCCGAGTCGCAACACTTTTGTCGTTTTTGCCCTGCACACTGGCGTATCGTTTCGTGTATGTATCTGTCTCTAATGTATCGCCCACTATTAGTAGTAAATCCGCCTTCTTCACGATCAGGCGACGTATTCTGCACACAGTAGTAGACTGAATCATGTTTCACCTGCATGTAGTGCCTCCTCCTAACGTTTTTCGTAATGACACTTAGAAACGCTCAGTCGCGTCGTAGCTAACTAAGTATTGTTTCCAGGCCAGCCACACGATAGAATCGTTGGCGACACAGGCAGTGCCTCCCTGTATAACCAGAGACGAGCGGCGCCTCCATATTCCATTTAAATTGCTATACAAAATTCCAATTGCGCAGCTTTGGCCACCATAACAACTTTCACCTTTTCGGTGCAGAGAAAACCTCTGACCAAACAATCAGGTGAGTACTGCTTGCGGGGCTAGAAATGCCACGTGAATCTTTAGGCACCATAATAAAGAACTGGTGCCCATTTTGGTGGGCTTATGTGGGAGCCCTCTTGTGGCAACCTCATTTAATTGGCAGTTGCCCGGCGCATGAATCGCGACCCTAAATAGTGGATGACACTGCACATACTACACCTACTCAACGTTTACTTTCGACTGCTGCCCTGGGGCCAAGGGCGTGACGGACACATGAACGTAGGGGTTTGACTGTTTGCCTGTGGCCGCGAGCATCTGTTGCTGCAGTGATGTAACGCGGTCAACGCCTCCATACTGGTTTTGCTGCTGGGATTGTTGCTGGTTGATGTTTTGCTGCTGGACTTCTTCATGAGCGGCACGCATGAATTCGGCTTGCTGCTGCTGTTCTTGATTCATCATGTGGACTGGTGGTGGACCACCCATAAGGTGCTGTTGGGGATAGCCAGCTTGGGCTAGCACCTCGACAGTTCCAGCAGTACCTTCGGTAATGTGGTCAACCCTAGGAGCGCAGCAAGAAGACATTGTGAAGCATGCTCCACCAGGTTGGAACATTCCTTTGAATTGTTCTTTGCTTCCTTGGTAGTAAAGAGGGAGAAGTTGGGGATTTCCCATAGCTTCTTTGGGAACTGGATGTTCAATGGTCCTCTGAACATGAACAGGGACAGGGACTTCTTTGTAGCGTGGCTCGATCTTGGGACAAAGGTATTCTTGCACAATTTGGAGCTCAACTGGTACTGGGACGTTACGATCAACGAGCTTCTCCACAGGGATGGGTCTGTAGTGGGTCATCGGCACCTCAACTGGCTTGGGGATATGTCTGTATTGAGGAGTCATCACGTTCCTGTACGTATGCTGGACGTGAGGCACTTCAACGACTTTCTCCATTTCAAACGGTCTTTGCACCACTTGGGTGTACGGTTTCTCTACAACTTCCTCCTGTTGGTTCACCTCAGTGACCTCCATAGCCTGCTCAAAGGCGACATCGCGGTACTCCACCTCGGGTATTTCAATCAGCTTCTCCTTTACAATCTTCCGGGGGACCGGAATGACTCTCTCCTGAACTACCACCCGTGGCACTTCAATAATCTTCTCTTGGTAGACATATTGGGGAACCTCAACGATCTTGTCAACCACCTAGAATCATCGAACATGAAAGCATCCGCATGGTCATTAAGTGCACAGGCAGTCTGTCTGGGTTCCATGCAAAGTGCCATCCAGAGAGTTTTTCTGTTTAGTACGTGCTTTGCTGCTGGTGGCTTCACCTGTAAATCAAAATGCTCACCTTAACTTGGGGCACCTCCACGATCTTCTCCTGATAAACAATCTTGGGAACATGCTTAACGCGCTCCTGGATAACGGGCTTTGAGATATGCGTAATCTTCTCGTGTACAACGGTCTGGGGGACTTCTACGATGCGGTCCACATACTGCACTTGGGGGACTTCAATGATACGTTCCTCCACTTCGTGTTTCAAGACTTCCACGATGCGTTCCTGTGGCGCACCCGTGCCACAGTAGCCAAAGAGTTGAACGTAAAATCATTAACCCATGCCCCAATAACGTATGAGGTACTTCACAAGTTCAGTCGAAATCTTTATGAAGTAATACTGAACGATGCGTATTTTCCTTCGATGATTCGTTCATCAAATTAAAGCTAAACAAAGTCAAACAAAAATAAGAAGGGGTTTCACACCAAACATGTGTCGTCTATGTTCAGCAGAACACCTGAAGCTTGCAAATAAGCTTCACTGAATGACTCACGCACCTGAACAAGAGGCTCGAGGTATCTGGGTTCTCCTTGCTGAGCAATAGTTCCTGAAACCAAGCGGCTTCCAGGGGGTAATTGTCCCTGATGAAGCTGCTGATCAGTTTGCTCTTCCGCGGCTTCGCCGGGACAGCAAGGCTCGCAACATTCGCTGAACATCTTCATTTCAAACCGGTGGTCTTAAGGAAAGATAATACGTCCAACCGACAAATGAGAAAAAAAGCCCGAGTTTAGTTATATGGGCTGTAGGGGAAAGCCCATAAAACTCTGACAAGTGCCGAAGAATATGCTGCCTGCCACCAATGGTGAGCAGGGATGATGGCAGTCGGCACCGGCTGGCAAGGAGGTTTGGCCCAACACAAAGCTGTGTTGGTAAATAATATTTATCCTACAACTTTTTAGATCCTTTTGGAACAAACAAGTTTTCAATCGCCGGCGTATAGGACAAGTGTGAGGGCGCGGATTCGCCCATCTCTTCATAACAAACAGCTGCCAAAGACGTACAAGGTCCGCTGCATCGAACGCGCTGTCGAGCCATTCGGTACCAGCGGTTCGCCACCAACCAGCCGCTGGCAGGTCAAGCGGCTGGAGTTGCGGGCCGGGGCAGGCAGCCGGGGGCGGGGTCTGCAGTGATCAAGGCTCAACGGCTACAGGCGGCTGCGGCTTGTCGGCCGCTGGTTCGGGACATGTCAAATCACAGGCTTTTTTTCCAATAATTTGACCCATCATTGCTTATTTGTAGATTGTTCTCGTTTCAACTTCCAAGGCAAGCACCTTTTTAGCTGTTCAGCTTTTCCATTCTGCGATCCTTGCCTGCTTCGTCAGGTTGCAAGGTCGCCAGTGGCTCGATACCTAGGCAGCCACACGCCCAAGCGCGCCTTGCGCATAGACATAACCCTAACCCCTTTTCCGTCCCGTTTTGTTAAGAAGGACAAAATGTTCTCAAACTGCAGCGATTGTTGCGCCCCTGGTGGGGAGGACAACCAGAATCAACAGCAGCAGCAGCAGCAGCAGCAGCAAGGCCAGCTAAACGTTCCTTCGAATGCTTACCTCCACGCAACAGCAGAGTCTGTGCGATCTGTAACTCTTGAAGAACGCACTGACAGGGACAGAGCGGTTGCTATTTCCGAGCAGACTGATCGACAATGGGTAAGAAAAGGCCTTGGCGATCTGTAGCTTGCAGGACAGCCAGAGATAGCAATACTCCACCGTGTCCAACTGCTTTTAGTGCGTTAGTGGCGCAAGAGTATTGCTTTTGAGTTGTATACTATTTTTTCACCAAAAGTGCAGATTACAACTAGCCGATCCTAGCATCGTGTAGCTGATAGAAAATGCATACAATTTGGTAGGGAACGCGACCATTATCGCAGCACCGAAATATTGATATTCTTGTATGTTTTTGGCGTCTAACTCGAGCGTATTGCGTGAATGCTGACGCCCAAACATAATCCCAAAGCTCGTGGAATTTACGTGACCACCTCATGATCCTCGAATGGAATTGCTGCCATGATTTACTTCTACCCTCAGGTTGCCATAACTGCGTACCAACCAGTTGACACTGTCGTCAAAACTGTCGAAGTGCCAGTTGTGAGGACAATCGAAACTTACGTGCCCAAGGTGGTAGTAGAGGAGAAGATCGTTGAGGTACCCAAGTTTGTGCCCGAATACGTCGAGAAGGTAAAAATCTTTCCTGCACTTCTGACGTAAGAAAGGGAGCAGGTCGGGCATGCTTGGCCCTTTGAAGGTTGATCAGACGGAGGTTGAACCTTTTTTCTTTGTGCATCACGTAGATCGTGGAAGTCCCAGAAGTGAAAGTCGTGGAAAAGATAGTTGAAGTTCCCCGGTATGAATACCAATACAAGTACGTGCAAAAGGTTGAAACGCAAGAAAACATTATTCAAAGACCCATATTCGAGACAAAGTACGTAGAAAAAGTCGTTGAAGTTCCGCAAATCAAGGAGGTCGTGCGTTATCAGGATGTTGAGGAAGTCGAGGAAGTTATCAGGTGAGAGACGAGAAGAGAACAAAATGTCACTTGTGGTGCCGTCAAAACCTCAATAAACTGACCTTTTCGACTGTTGTCCATTGATGGGTGTTCTGCCTGTTGGTTTTGAACAATTCAGATACGTTCCCAAGGGTCAGGTGGCCGCCGACGAGTGGGAGAAACTCAAAGAGAAGCACCAGCAGGAGGTTAAAGAAGAAAAGGAAGCCAGAGAGGCCCAACTAAAGGCTGAAAAGGAGTACCAAGAGCTCATTGCAGAGGAGCAAGCTGCTTATGAAGCCAGGCACATGGGCATGTCTCGCTCTTCAGCCGCTGCTATGCCTCCTGTAAGCCTCAATGCATTATTGTGGTTTTCCTGCCCTGGAAACGCTTTTTAATGACAAACAGCCTAACTTTTAAAAGTACTGGATAACGAACTTGTCGAGAAAGTTGATTCGTCATTGCGTTCGCTGCGATCTTAGGCTCCTCGTTTGGAACAAGTTTTCAAGCCTAAGGTTGTGAAGACTGTTGAAATCCAGAAGCACGTGCCAGTGTCCGTTGATGTTCCTGTGCCGTATATGGTGCCAAAGCCCATTGTCGTTCCAGTCCAAGTGCCGGTGCTCAAGTTCAGAGACCATTTCGTTCCTGTACCCGTTCGCCGCCGTGTGGTGCCGCGGATCCGATGGACCAACGAGGTGTACGAGGTTGAGTGTATTAAGGAAAAGCCTTTTCTACAGGTTCAGGATATCATCAAGCCCGTACCATGCGACGTTGAAATTAAGGTGCACGAGTTTGTTGAGAAGGCGCAACCGATTAACCCGGCTGAGCTCTCACAGGCAGATGTTCACGCAATGTGGATGAGAGTGAATGCCGACTTGGCTGATAAGAGAAAGGAAGAGCTTGGCGACAAATATCCATATGTACAACACCCAGAAGGCACCGTGTTCGGCGAGCCTGGAGTGAATCGGCCTGACGATATTGCTGAGGGAGGTGAAGTGAGCGACCCCGAAGCCCGTAAAGGCGTCGAACCCTTGGCACTCCACCCTGGCCATCCACTGAATATGACGTACCTTCAGAATGAGTGGATCAAGAAGGAGACAACCGCAACTCATGAAATGTACACTCCTGAGTGGTTCGAGGCCCATCAAAAGGCAATGCATAACCTGGCAATGGAGTACCCCACTCAGGTGCAACTTTCGGCTGAACAGGCTGCTCGTCTCCAACAAGAGACTGAGACCTTTGGCGAGGCACCCTGGGTTGAAATGGATAAACACGGATTTCCCAAGATGACTGCCCAGCAACAGGGGCAGTCCACTTCTAGCTGTCCTGTGTGCTCGTCTTCATGCGGAGGAAACGGCAGAGGGTGCTGCAGCTGTGGCGGCGGCAACTAATTCTTCCTGCTATATGCTGGAATGCATGTTATTCCTTTTTGCATAACGCTAACCGTGAGATTCGCTGCTGACATTACAGCGTCAAGAGGCAGGCAGAAATGTGGAAATTTTCTGGAGGTTTTATTTCAACCTTTTTGTAGCCAGAACTTCATGGTTCTATAACGTATTTCTGGAATGCAATTCTTGCCACTGACAACTGCTGCAACGTGATGCTTCATCTCTTTTAAGAGAGCCGGGATCACCTTTGGCAACGTTTGATGTGGCACATATTCCGTGAATTTCATCTGGGGTTATCCCAATCCATAATGCAGATTGTCTGGGATGTAAGGTACGCCGCGATTGTCTATTGGCATTGACAACTTTCGCCGGAGCACGTGGAAGCGTGTATTTTTGCCAACGATTTAGCATGCTTCAAACAAGCACCACTCTTAAATACTGTTCTGCTAGGTGCTACATTCGCTGCCTCACTGGCGGCCTGGCACGATCCTTTCCAGACTCACTTTTAGCAGTTAAAAAGGTGTGACGAGTTTGTTAATGGAAAAAAGGAAACGTGCAACTTTTATGTGCATGTTGACCGCTTCCAAATACAAAGCGGATGTAGCCATGCTTATGTCCCATGTGAAGCTTGCACCCCTTGGGGTGTTATTCACTCTTTCAGGTACTTGCACAATCCAGATTTGTAATATTCTTTGAACGCCTCCTCCACCATCTGTTTTGTAAGTGACACGTCTTGAAGGGTGTACTTGTGTTTCGAAAGTTTTTTGCGGGTCTTATTATCTTCCTGGCAAAATGCAGCCATGCGATCACGGGCCTGCTGGGTGAGTGGGATGCCGAAATGGTCGTAGATCTTAGATACAGTGCCCAAAGGGTCACCGATCAAATCTTCGTATTGCACGTCCATTATTTGGTCGCGTAGCTCTGGTCTTGAGGCACGGAATTTCAATGCTCGGTTGATCATAGAAGACATGGCTTCCAACTCCAGTCTTCCGAGCTCAGCTGGATTGACTGAGTCAAGGAGTGACTGCTGTGCGCACCTCACTAGGCTTGCCCAGCTTGCCACTGTGTCTTTTGGATCCCTGAGACGCAAGACGTAAGGGGTTATAACCAAGATAATGGAAGGGTGGCACGGCGCTGAGGGAAGAAATTTTCTTTCGATTTACAGGTAGTAACGGCGCAGTTACTGTATTGAGGTAGACTCACCTGTGCATGAAAATTATCATTGCATCAGGATACGTTTCGAACAGCGCGTCAAGCGTGAATAGGTGGAAGGGCATCTTCAGAAGCCAACGATCAGCAGTGCGCTGGTACTGTAAATGTTGAAGGAAGCGTTTGTGGAACTTGTAGGCGTTTTTCATTTCCTGGTAGTCATTGGCATACAACCACTTACGATAGGAAGGAACGTTAAATTCTGTACAAATAGAGTAACACCGCCCGCAATGCTCAAGGATGACAAAGTCCTCTTCTGGATTTTCGGCACTTTGAGCATGAATGCTTATCCACTCTTCAGAGAGAGCTAGTTGGCTATCGAGTACTTCTTGTGCAAACGTGATCCTTGGATCCTGTACACAGAGAACAACAAGAGCACGGGAAGAAAGTTTTGCTCATGTGTGGCCCCTGTGAATCTCTTGTACATCTAGTGAGCATTAACTCGCTGTGATTATGAAGGTACTCAGGCTCACATGTTTCCATGATTCAGGGTCATTGCCGAGGCTCTTCTGGCGATAGCGGCCGTTTTTACCGTATGGCGCGATCATTTCGCAGTACCGTGCTGAACGATTGGAGATGTCCGTTGCCATGATGTTTTGAAGGAAAGTCGTGCCAGTACGATTCAGGCCTACAATTATTAGGGGTTTCCTAACTTCTTGCTGTTCAATTTCGGGGTGTTCAAGACTCATTTGTTCCATGTACATCACGTTCATAAGCTGCTGGCGAACAGTACGGAACATTGCCAGCTTGCCACAAAACGACGGGTTCGACTCCTGGAGCAGTGAATCCTTCAAGATGTGCAACGGCTTCATAAAGTAATCATGATCTTTGCCGAGGGATTGCATTCCTGACATTTTCTTCGCGTCCTCTAGACAGGCTTCTGGATCAACGCGTATTGCTTTCGAATTCTTTGGGAAGAATCCCGATTGAACACTAAAAAAGGAACATCACACATTGTCTTGAAGCCCCAGCTACACGCCTTTAAAAAAGAACACGAGAAAGGGGACCACGTAAAATCGCCGATGGAGGGGACGCTTACCTAAAGAGGATGGAATTTTTGAAGACGTCTCTCTGGTTTGGCCATCTGATTTCTGGCAGCTCCTCGAAAATATTTTTGGTTTCTATGGGAAAGTCACCTGTGTGTTCTCCTGCATCAAACCAGTACTTTCTCATGAACTGAATCAGTGGCACGAACTTGAATACTGGAGATTCGGGTCCGCGAGCTTTGATGGCAACGAGGAACTCATCGACAGTAACGCCTTTGTACGCCATCCCAAGTTCTTGACTCCATTGCTCCAACTGCTCCCTGAAGATTTAAGAGAAGAGCGGGGAGTACCTAATGGAGTGTCAAAGCGGAGGCTTTGGTCATTCGTTCTGCAGATAATATCTCAATAGCTGTTTGTGGTAAAGCCTCACCCCGATATACTGCGCGGGTCGAAGAGGTGGTAGACGAAGTGTTTAGGCTTCTTTAAGAATGACACTCCAATCTGCAATTGAGGAGACAATTTTGGGAACTTCTATGTCGGCGCACAAGCTCTGTGGAGACCACCTGCGAGGTCCAGTGAGAAACTTCAATTAAGCACAGCGGTCTGATGGACAATACAAGTGAATACGTACCAGCATTTCGGAGATAATATCAACAGGAGTCAGCGGGGCAGTGGCACAGCCTACAGGGAAAATGCCCTCTTGGACGGTAGACACCATAAGTGCAGTTGCATAGTCGGTTCGGTTCGTGTACCCTGTTGAGTAAGCGACGTAAGTGTTTGGCAGGCGGTATAAAAACACAGGCAAGCCCTTATCCCTCGCACTGCACAGTATGAGCTCAGCGGCCCACTTAGACCACGGATATCCCATTCGAAGCGGCGGATAAAAGGCATCCATTTCTTCCACCGTAGGCCTGCTGTCTTCTGTGATGACGTAGTCTTTGTACGTCCCAGTAAACTCGCAGAAAAACGCTGGAAACTGTCCAAGTGTCGAAGCAAAGTGCAAAGGCTTCAATCGATGTCTCGTACAGAAGTCAATAATGCCTAAAAGGCATAGCACGTTCGAGGACCGCAGTCGAGCGTAGTTGCTGAGCAGGTTGACGTCTCCTCCAGTGTGGTAAACAATATCAACCTTCTTGGAAAGATCGTCGAAATTATCCGCTCCAAGTCCCAAATCCGGAAGAGTGAAATCTCCAGGTAGTGGCACGATTCGGCTACTGTACTCTTCTTTCCAGCACTTCGCTTCTTTGCAGGCCTGCCGAATGCGATCAAGAGCTTGGCTTGCATCTTTGGCGCGGACGATGCAGACGACTTCCAAATCAGCAGATTTCTCCAACAGTACAGAAAGCTGTATGCGACCAACAAATCCAGTTGCACCAGTTAGAAGAGCCCTTTGGTAGTTCTCCGGAGCGGTGGGAGGTGCGATTTTTGTTACGTCGAAAGTCAGTTGGCGTACAACAAACTCAATATCTTCTGTTGGGTGTGGCACCCGTACTGCCACCCGAGGTTTTGGTGTTGTACGACTTGCCCCTACATTACGGCTTGCAAATGCTTCTCGGAGTTCTTCCCATGCTACATGAAGACGGTCGAAATCTTCCGAATTAGTGACCCCTAGGTCCTCCAAAGCACTCACAGTATCTTCTACGGATGCCATGTCATTGAGAGATTCGTACAAGGAAGTTAACGAATCCACGTAGAGAGCGTACCTTTCTGCTGGAACGAGGACCGATATAAGCCACTGATCAATGCTCATCGGTGGGTCATTTAACCGGGATTCGCCAGTTGTCGCGTCAGCGGTTTTGCCTCTATTTAAGATGTACTCTGCAATGTCTTCAACGTTTGGGTTCTCAAACATGAGGTTTTGCGGGAGCTTCACGCCGGTTTTCTCCGCAACAGAATTGCGGAATTCCACTGCACCCAGGGAATCAAGCCCCAAGTCAATAAGTGGGGTTTCAGCACTTGGCTTTTCCGCTGACCCAGAAACCGCCTGAGCGATATCAACAAGTATTTTTACAAGGTCTCCCTTGGAGATGGAATTCAAGTCAACTGTTGCGGTAAAGTTGACTGTGCTTGCAGTAGAAACCTCCGAGAAAAGCGCTGGTGGATCAAACGCATAGCGTCTGAGAAATTTGTTCCATGCAAACGCCTGTGCACAGACAAGCTTGAGTTCTGGGTTTTTCAGCACGTCCTGAAGAACTCGCGTGCCCAGCTCATTCGTGATTCCCATCATGCCAGCTTTGTCAAGGTGCTGCCGCAATCCAGCTGCCATGCCTTGCTCCACCCACGGACCCCACTGAATGCTCTGGCCACACAAACCAATAGACCGCCTCCAGGCTGCTATAGCGTCAAGACAAGCATTCGCCGCAGAATAGTTCGCCTGGCCAAAGTTCCCAAGAAGCGCAGCGACAGACGAAAACATCATAAAAATCTCCAGGTCCTTGTTCAAGCCTAACGTATCGCACACCTCGTGCAAATTCCACGCACCCACGACCTTTGGCCCGTACACCTTCTCAATGGAACCCCGGTCTTGGTCTGCTAGAGCCTTGTCGTCCGTCACCCCTGCGGCGTGGAAGATGCCTCGAATAGGTGGCAACCCATCTGACTTTACCTTTTCTAATGCCCTCTGTACATCGGCCTTTACACTAACGTCACATTTGATATTTGCTATTTGAATGTTAGGCTGAGCGCTTGTCAGGTATTGCCAAATCTCTCCTTCTTTGAGTTCGGCTGAGGGCTCGCCTGACCGCGACAGCAATGCAATATGTCGGGCACCCTCTTCCACAAGCATTTTACACACGACGAGTCCAAGAGCTCCGTGACCGCCAGAAATAACATAAGTCTTGTCGGCCTCAGAATCAGCTCCAGAAGCCACCGGGGACGCAGGAGAATCAGCGACTTCGTCAGTTTTCTGGTGTGGTCCTCTGCCTGGCTCAAGCGCGCTTTTAATCTTAATTACAACTTTTCCAATATGTTGTGCTCTCTGCAGATAGCGGAAAGCAGCCACGCCTCCTTCAACAGGATCCTCCATGTCAAACACCTTTATAGGAGGGCTGCGCAGCTGGCCACTTTCTACGCGTTCGCGAATCCGATCAAGCATTCCGCCAAACCACACAGGGTCTTCCTCCATCATCGTGTCTACCGCAATCATCTCATAAAGCACATCGGGACGAGCTTCCTTCATCTGCTCACGAGTCCAAACGCCTCTCTTACCCAACTCCATGAAGCGCCCATTTGGACCAAGTAGCTTGAGGGATTCGGGAATATAATCGTCTATTAGTGTGTTCAGCACAACATCAATACGTCCGTCTGGTCCCAAAAACTCGCGCATGTCCTTTGCAAACGTCAATGCATCACGGCTGGTGGTGATGTACTGAATTCCAATTGATTTTAGATACTCTGCCTTTGCCCCGCCACTGCAAGTTCCGTAGACAACGGCTCCCACCCTTTGGCAATGCTGAATGGCTGTTATGCCGACTCCGCCAGTAGCGGCGTGTATGAGCACCCTGTCGCCCGCTTTGACTTTAGCTACGTCACCTAATGCGTATTCAGCTGTAGAGGCCACAACCGGAAGAGCAGCAGCATCCTCAAAATGTGAGCCTGCCGGCATCAGTTGCACGAGATCAGCGGCGGTAATTGCGAAGCTCCTTAGACACCCAGGAACTATGCCATAGACGAAGTCACCGACGCTAAATTTGCTAACACCAGAACCAACACGCACCACCGTGCCGGCGCAGTCTGCTCCTGGTAAACCAGGATCCCCAGGGTACAATCCCATAACGTTGAGCACGTCGCGGAAGTTCAAGCCAACTGCACGTATCCGTATCTCGACGCAGCCCTCAGGGGGCTCGACCCTCAAGGCAGCAGCGAGTGGACGAAGCTTTAACATGCTTAAGGCTCCGCGGTTGCCCATGTACAACTCCAACTGGCCCCTGCACTCTACAGATGACCTCGTCATTCGGGGAACATACTGTATGCCATTCCGTACACAAATGTCCACCTCTAGTGGAGAACAGGCGGCGTCCCTAATAACCTGGCTGATAATGTTGGTCAAGCACGTGGGGTCCGCTGCGACTTCAGGAGTTACATCAATGCAGCCGAAGTGTACCGGGCGGCCTATCGTGTTTTCAACTTCAAGGCGAGCAGATCGACAAAATCCCCAGACACCAGCATGAATAGGGTTGGCGGTTGTGTCACCTACCACAGCAAGAACGTGGCCTGTAGTGATTACGAAGGTAGGTGGGATCTCCACGTGAGCAGGAGTAAGTGCTAACGCTTTTGAGATGGCTAGGCAATCTGCAATGCAGTCGACCTCAGATAGGGACTCATCCAGAGCCCCCATGTATACAATTCCACCCCATTTTTCGCTTTCAGATGGCTTCGCAACCAAGCTTTTCTCCACTGTTTCTCCAGTTGCCACGTGAAAGCCAAGTGAACTCGTATAGCCCTTCACATCTTCCAAGCAGGTAGTCGGGCATTTGAGCAACAGAATAGGTGTGGCATGGCGAGGCTCAAGGTCAGATTGAGGCGATGTCGAGCGCGTCTCTGCGTCATCTTGGACCTGGCTGTGGTTAGGAGAAACCTCTCGACTTCCACTGGATTGATCAGCCTCCGTTTCAGTACTTGTTTCAGGGAAGCGTGGGCGCCATTGGACTTCCCACAAGAAGTTTCTCGGAATAGCTGCGCGCTGCGTGAGGTCAACTGTACGTACTGTCAGATCCTGAAGGATAGCATAAGGCCTCCCTTTGCCGCCGTAAATCGTAATGTCAAGGTTTGCGGTGATTGAATCTTTCTTCTTGAGGACCGCATGGCTCCACACAGGTACATCTGGCGGCAAACGCGCCATCGTTACCTTGCCTATGGCGACTGGAACCATGGGCCTCGTGGGGTGTAAGTCCTCTAAAAGCAAGGAAGCGGACTGAATGGCACCATCCATTAGAGCAGGATGGAAACGGAAGGTTCTTTCGAAGGGCATCAGGGGCGCCTGAACTTGCAGACGGCAAAGGGCTTCGGTTGCAGTCCGGTAAGCCTCTCTGATAGTTTGGAATCGCTTTTCGTAATGAAGGCCAGATTGGGCCATTGTCTTGTATATCTCCTCAGGAGGGACTGATTCAGGCATGCTTTTCTTAGCCTCTTCTAAGAAGCTCCATCCTTCTTTAAGGTCAAACACCGTTTCAGCGGGAGCAAGTCTAACCAGCGAGCGACAATGAATAGCCACTTCATCATCTCCTTCAGTCTGGCTCCGCACTTGAACTTCCTCTTTATTAATGATGGCCATGACAGCAATGTTCTTTTCATTTCCTTCCTTCGTTCCTTCCGGATCATCGAGCCGCATCGGGCGGTCAAATTCGACATCCGTCAGCACTGTAGCGGTGCTTGGGACACTTCCATCGTAATGAAGGAAAGCTGCACTGCTCATGATCTCCAAGAACCCGGATCCGGGCATGATCGGGATGTGGTTTACAACATGGTCTCTCAGAACCTCTAGCACAGGGCTGTCTAAAACCGTCGTTGCTGAGGCCTGTGTTTCTCCTTCATTCCGCACTTGATCAACCAAAGGCGTCGTGAGCCTAAACCACGGGAAAGCCTGACGTTTCCATTCGTGTTGGCGCTTGTGGTTTTGCGTTACTGCGGCGATACTTTGTGTTACTTGTTGCACATCTGGCAACTTCGGGTCAAGAAGCGAGACGCAGAGAACTTCAGATGCCTTCAGGTACTGCTGAGCCATTGTAATTAGAGTTGGTTTGGGACCAAGTTCTACAATAATGGACACATCACAATCCATTGCGGCCTGAACTGCCTGCATGTATTTCACGTGACGCCGGATATGCTGCGCCCAATAATCAGCCGTGCATACTTCAGTAGTCGATGTTGTTCCCAATGCCGTCGATACGTATGTAACCGTTGGTTCCTTGAGCTGAACTCCCTTTAAAGCAGCGCTGAACGGCCCTACTGCGTCAGAAACCAGGTTAGAGTGGAATGCATGTGTGGTTTGAAGCTTTTTGTGTTTTTCCCCAATGCCCAGAGCGTTGATGACTTTGAGAAGATCTGCTTCCTTGCCGGCCAGTACGATGCTTCGAGGCCCATTGACAACAGCTACCTCCGCCGTTGTCACGGAAGCACCCAAGTCGTCGATAGCCTTCTGGGCATCTTCCTGTGAGCAGCGGCAGGCAATCATGACCCCTCCGCAGGAGTCAATCTCCTGCATAATCTTTCCTCTCTTGACGATAAGCCGAAGAGCATCCTGCAAGGTCATGACATTTGCGGCAACAGCTGCTGCGTACTCCCCAACACTGTGACCCAGGACAACGTCGGGTTCCAAGCCTTTGCTTTTAGCAAGGCAAAGGAGTGCGTACTCCACGGCAAATATAGCGGGTTGAGCGTACAGGGCTTGGTCTAAAAGCGACGAGCTTCCAGCACCTCCTACCGATGGGTACAGCGCTTTCAGCAAAGGGACAGAAAGGCTTGTTTGCAAGATGTCACTGCATTCCTCTAGAGCAGCTCGGAAAACAGGTTCCTTCACATAGAGATCCTTGCCCATGTTCAAATACTGACTGCCTTGACCGGTAAAGAAAAAAGCAACTTTTCTTTTGCCGGCATTTCCGCTGGATGCCAGTTTGACGGACTTCGTGATATATTCTTCTAAGACAACATGTGCGTTGGCTCCTCCGAATCCGAATGAACTGGTTCCCGCAAGAACCTTTGCCCTGTTTTGTGCGGGCTCGAGTGGCATCACAGCCGTCGGGAGTACAAGTGGGAAACCTTCTATATCCATGAAAGGGTTGGGATTCGTGTAGTGCAAGTTAGGAGGCACGGTGCGGTTTGCCAAACATACGAGAACCTTCAGCACGTTTGCAATGCCAGCTCCACCTTCTAGGTGGCCAATGTAGGACTTGAGGGCACCAACAATTAGTGGGTTATTTTCATTCCTATTTGCTCCATACACCGCACGAATGGCTCCCATTTCAATGGGGTCCCCAAGAGAGGTTCCAGTGCCGTGTGATTCAATGTAACGGACGTCTCGTGGGTTCACATTTGAGTGACGAAGAGCCAGCTTCATGCACTCTTGCTGCATGGGACCGTATGGAGCGGTTAGACTTGCACTGCGCCCGTTGTGACTAACTGCTGTGCCCTTCAGCAAGGCAAATATTCTGTGACCTTGCGTTTCGGCGTCCTGTAACGGCAGAAGTACTACAGCTCCCGCACCCTCTCCACGAACGTATCCATTAGCGGCGGCATCGAATGCAGCACACCGGCAATCTGGTGACAGCATGCGTGCCTTGCAAAAGGCTAGGAACAACTGCGGAGATAGCATCAAGTTTATTCCAGCCACCAACGCTCCATCGCAATAGCCTAGGCGAATGCCTTGGAAGGCGGAGTCCATTGCCACCAGTGACGAAGAGCAAGCAGTGTCGATCGTCATGCTGGGTCCGTTTATTCCAAATACGTAAGATACACGATTCGACACTAGGCAACCAGAGCCCCCGGGGCCGGAATAGCTGCTACTTCTGAAGGGGTCAGACTGCTGTTCAAGAAAGTGCCAGTCGGAGTTGCAGCAGCCAATCCACACACCGATAGATTTCCCTACAAGCGTCTCACGGGAATAGCCAGCTGAATAGAAGGCATCATATGCCACCTCTAACGCCATCCTTTGCTGGGGATCCATATAGGTAACCTCCGCAGCAGATAGGTTGAAAAACATGTTGTCAAACATCTCCGCGTTGTCCACAAAGGCAGCTTTCCGTACGTACATCTTCCCTTTAGCGTCGATTTCCGCGTCATAGAAGAGGTCAACATCAAACCGGGTTAAAGGGATCTCGCGAACACAATCCTTTCCCCTACACACGCAATCGCATATTAGTATCAAGAAAGAACGGCTCAAGACACCAAGCATAACTGTGCTGTTGTTCAACACACAGTGCAACAGTCCTCTGGTTCAGTCACTCTACGCTTACTAACAGCATGGCCACGTACCTAAGCAGCATCTCCCATAACTTCTCAGGGTTTTCACTGCTTCCCGGTAGTCTGCACGATGCTCCAACCACGGCCAAACCTTGCGACTGGCCCGTAGCTGATAAAATCGAGGTAGGACGATCTGTCACTCCTGAAGCAGCACTACCCGATATCTGGTCTTGTATAAAGGTTATTATTGCCCCAATCGTCGGGTAATCAAACAAAGTCGTTGCTGAAAGTTTAACACCAAGCCTCTGGGCTAGACCGTTCCGGAGTTCTACTGCACCCAAGGAATCGATTCCTAGCTCTTGGAGTGGCGAGTCAAGAGGCGGAACTTCTGCTGCTCCAAGAACCTGCCTGGCCGTGTCGATGACGACCTTGGTAACGTGTTCCTTCAACTGCTCCGGACTCATAGAGCTGTACAACTGACGCAACGCAGCTGGAGTTGTTACGTCAAGTTCCACATATTCAAAGAAGCGTGGCATGACATCGAATTGCTCGCTGTACTTTTTCCATCTAAATGCTTGGCAGAGCACCGGCACGGGCATGTCACCTCCACGTAGGCAATCAACTAGCACCCTAACGCCAGTCTCGTTTGTGAGACCACGAAGGCCAATTTTTTCCACCTCCTGTCGCAATCCAGCTGCCATGCCTTGCTCCACCCACGGACCCCACTGAATGCTCTGGCCACACAAACCAATAGACCGCCTCCAGGCTGCTATAGCGTCAAGACAAGCATTCGCCGCAGAATAGTTCGCCTGGCCAAAGTTCCCAAGAAGCGCAGCGACAGACGAAAACATCATAAAAATCTCCAGGTCCTTGTTCAAGCCTAACGTATCGCACACCTCGTGCAAATTCCACGCACCCACGACCTTTGGCCCGTACACCTTCTCAATGGAACCCCGGTCTTGGTCTGCTAGAGCCTTGTCGTCCGTCACCCCTGCGGCGTGGAAGATGCCTCGAATAGGTGGCAACCCATCTGACTTTACCTTTTCTAATGCCCTCTGTACATCGGCCTTTACACTAACGTCACATTTGATATTTGCTATTTGAATGTTAGGCTGAGCGCTTGTCAGGTATTGCCAAATCTCTCCTTCTTTGAGTTCGGCTGAGGGCTCGCCTGACCGCGACAGCAATGCAATATGTCGGGCACCCTCTTCCACAAGCATTTTACACACGACGAGTCCAAGAGCTCCGTGACCGCCAGTAATTATATATGACTTGTGCAAAATAGCAGAGTGATCCTTTGGTGAGAGGGCACTTGGAATGGTCAGGACAACCTTGCCGACGTGTTGCGCTTTCTGGAGGAAACGGAATGCCGTAACACCTCCGTCTTGTTGATCGCTCATATCGAAGATAGTTGCAGGAAGGGGGCTGAGGGCTCCACTCTCCAAGCGCTGAGTGGTGCGCTGCAGTTGAAGGGTAAACCAGCGAGGGTTGTCTTCAATCATTAGATCGACGGCGACTGTCTCGTAATGCACATCAGGCCGAGCTTCCTTCATGTGATCGTGTGTCCAAATACCTCGCTTGCCGAGCTCAATAAAAGTTCCGTTCTTTGATAGAAAGGACAACGAAGCAGATATGAACGGATCGAGAAGCGAATTTAGGATGACATCAACCTTGCCGTCTTTGCCAAGGAATCCCTGCATGTCCTTGACAAAAGTATCAGGCTTGCGACTCGAAGTCACATATTTTACACCCAGGTCTTTTACATATTTGGTTTTCGCTTCACTGCCGCAAGTTCCGTAAACAATGGCCCCGACACGCTTACAGTACTGAATTGCCACAAGGCCCACTCCGCCTGACACTGCGTGAATCAGAACCTTGTCTCCTTCCTTGACTCTGGCGATGTCTCCTAAGGCATGCTCAACTGTGGCAACAACAACTGGAAGAGTTGCAGCTTCGGCAAAAGATAAGCCCTCGGGGATTTTCCACAGTAAATCTTCGCTGGTAATTGCAAAAGTCCTCAGGCACCCTGGAACTATGCCAAAAACAGTATCTCCAATTTTCAGCCTTTTCACCTCTGGGCCCACTGCGACAACTGTTCCAGAGCAGTCTGATCCTGGTGCCCCGGGGTCCCCCGGATAAAGTCCCATGACATTGAGCACATCTCGAAAGTTGAGTCCGACCCCGCGAACTCGAATTTCCACCATGTTTCCCTTGGGCTGCTTTCGGTTGCCAACTGCTTGTGCCCGTAGAATAAGGTTTGCTATGGCTCCTCTGTCGGGGAGGTGAAGCTCGATGGCCCCCCGGACTCCTTTTTTCCATTTTGCTAGTCGGTGAACAAAGCAGGAAGTTGATTCTGGCTTGGCTTCAGGCTGGTCGTCAGCGGTAGCAATTTTAGCAGGGACGTCTTCGTCACTCGCTTCTTGAGGAGGTCGCTTGCAAACAAGTAACTCAGGCTCATAGGGCTTTCTGTCTTGAATTGTCGCCAGCTCATGCAAAATAAGCGGTAATTCAGCTGTATCATCAATGTCTACGCACCCCAATGGAATTAGTCGGCCAAGATGAGCAGCTGTTTCTAGGCGTACAGTGCGTGCAAAACCCCACGCCCCCGCCTGCGAACACCCATCGTTCCCTCTTTTAGTTGAATATAGGTTTTTTGTCACGATCCAGATGGGCTGAATAACTGTTGTCTTTTCAGTCATTATGGCTCGGTGAGCTGCCTTGCAGACAACTGTGAGACCAGAGACAATCGAAGTGTCATATGCTGCTGGTGTCGTGGCTGCGACTACAATAACTCTTTTCTTCTCTGCCGATGCATCTTTGACAGCGACGATCATGGGCAAAAGGTCTTCCACAGAAGGATTGTCCAAAAATATGCAAGTACTTGACTTCATCTGATCTTCGATTTTGGCAAATGTATCGTCTTTCTTCTTTCTGAAATCAATCAAAACAAACTCTAACTTCGTCTCGGGGGGCACGGCGTCGGATAAAGCGCCCATTTTCTGCCAATGAGACCGCCATAGCAACTCACGAGGGACTTCGGCAGCTGGGACTGGGTCCACAGTTCTCATTGTGAGATGTGTAATGCTTGCCACCCATTTCCCATCTTCAGTCATTATTTCGATATCCATCACTGCCTGACTCACATCACGCTTCACGAGAGCTACATGAGCGAGAAGCGTCTTGTGCACTCCCTTCATGGAGCCCAGAGCAACCCGCTGAATCATGAAGGGAATCATGAGCCTGAACTGTTTGGGCTGGACGGAATCTTTCTTTGCAGCTGCTAGATCATGAGCCAAGACCAAAGCTCCAACGGTTTGAAAAGTTCCGTCAAGGACGCAAGGATGAAGTCGGTACCCAGTTTCGCCAATACCAATCGGCTCTGGCAGCTGGAGCCGCAGTTTTGCACTAGACTGGCAGCATTCCATGGCTTTCACCACTCTGAACTTCGGGCCGAGGACAAGTCCGTTATCTTTGATGCGCTGATACATCTGATCCACATCCACAACCTGGTGATTTGTGTCCTGATCAAATAATTTCAATAGCTCCTCAGGTGTCGCTTGCTCCCTTCCCTGAGACTGCTCACTGACTTGGCGACATGACACGTGAACCACTGTTTCTTCTTCTTCCCCTTTACAGCTTGAGAGGGTTATGTGGCCACTGGGAGAAATTGTGACGAAGATCCGCTGGGTGTCGTGCAAGCCGTCTGTAACAGGTTTTTCCAAAAGCATGGGGCGTTGAAACTCGATTTCCTCCATTACTACGGTCTTATCGTGACCAACTTCCACAGGCGTTATGCTTCCTGCGGGCTTTCCGCGCACGCAGCTCAAAGCAGCAGCCATGGTCTCCAAGTACAAGGCGCCTGGCATCACGGGACGCTCGTGAAGTTTGTGCTGCGCCATAATCTCGAAGTGTTCTCTCCTGACTTCTCCTTCAACAACAAGGTCTCCCCCTTCTTCTTCCCGTATGCGAGCAATGTGTGGATGAAAAGTTTCACGTTGAGCAAACCGTTTACGAGCCCAAACAATTGGCTCCCTTCGCTTCACCGTCGACTCCGCTTGAACGTATTCCTCAACCACGGCGTGCGCATTAGCCCCTCCGAATCCAAAAGAACTTACTGCTCCAAGAAGCTTTGTGCTTCCGGTAAGGCCCATAGATGATTTGGGGAAGACTACGGGCATGTCTTCTAGCTCAATATACGAATTCAGCTTCTCAAAGTGGAGGTTTTGTGGGATTTCCCGGTGACGGAGGCATACTATCAGCTTAATCAAAGCTGCTATTCCTGCAGCGCCCTCCAAGTGCCCAATATTGGTCTTAAGAGCCCCAATAACCAATGGATTTTCAGCCGTCCGTCCAGGTCCGTAGACAGCATGCACTGCGCCCATCTCGATTGGATCTCCAAGTGCCGTGCCTGCACGAAATTGGAGCAATAGGTCAATTCCAGCTTCAAAAAAATGTTGCATATCTTTGTGCAAGTGATCCTAGCTGAACACGATAAACTAGCTGGTTGTGATCTGGCTGTGCACAGCTCACCTGTTCCATGAGCTTCTAGGATTGTCACTTCGTTAGGCTGCACGCCACCCTGTCCCAAGCATGAGCGTATGACAGCCTGTTGGGCTGGACCGCTCGGGGCTGTAAGACTCGCACTCCGGCCCCCGTGGTTGACTGCAGAGCCTCTAAGAGTGGCGAGAACTGGACTGCCGTCTTTCAAGGCCTCCTGTAGAGGACGCAAGAAGACTATGCCAGCACCCTCACCTCGAGCATATCCATTCGCTCTATGATCAAAGGAACGGCACCTGCAGTCGGGAGATATCATGCGGGACTTTGCAAAGCAAATAAACAGATTCGGAGAAAGCATGACATGAACTCCTCCAACCAAGGCGCCATTGCAACAGCCTTCAGCCAGCTTTGCAGCGGCGCTATCAAGGGCCACAAGGGATGACGAGCAAGCCGTGTCCACCGTCATAGAAGGGCCTTTCAGGCCGAAGGAGTAGGAGACTCTGTTTGAAATAATGGAGGGGGCCCCACCAGTTCCTGAGCGCATTGGACACCAGTTTTGCTCCAACTGTGAGTCCAGTACTAGAAAGGGTACCCCGTGGGTAATTCACAGTAGATCAAAACATAGAAGGTAGCGGAGCGCTCCAATTAACCTCCAACCTCAACACCGGCAAACCGTTCGTCATACCTGTGAAGGATCCCGTCGGAACTTCTAGCATATGCCAATCTGAATTGCAACAGCCAATAAAGCAACCTATTTCCTGGTCGACTAAGTCCGTTTTCTCGAATCCAGCAGACCAAATGGCTTCATAGGCTACCTCCATAATGAGGCGCTGTTGGGGGTCCATTACTTGTGCTTCGATGTTACTGATGTTGAAGAGCGAGTTGTCGAAAAAATCCGCGAGTTCAACAAAAGCGCCAAGTTTTGCATACGTGGTATCAGGGCGATCAGGATCACGGTCGTAATAGGCGAACATGTTCCACCTACTCAGTGGGACTTCATCCATACAATCTGTGCCTGCCTGCAGCATCTCCCAGAAGGAGGCTACATCTGTGGCTCCGCCTGGCATGTGACAAGCTCCGCTGACAATTGCGATAGTGCTCCCAAGCCTCTCTGGTTTTGATGCCACAACAAAGCCACTTGGCGCTCCGGTAGTGCTACGACCAGACAACTGCTTAGCAATGCTGCTGTTCACATAGCCGACCATCGCGCCAACAGTTGGGTAGTCGAACATAGCAGTCACGGGGAGTTTAATCCCAAGGGTGCTGGAAAGAGAATTCCTGAGCTCTACAGCACCAATGGAATCAATTCCCAATTCTTGGAGGGGCTGGTCCATCGCAGGCGGCACTGTGAGACCTAAGGACGCCATAACCAGCTCCACAACTTTCTTCTCGACGAAGGCATGGCGGTCTTGTGGGTTCATAGAGGTTAAAATTGGAAGAGAAGTCGAAGTCATCTGACAATCCCGCGTCGCGTTCTTTAACACCCCAGGTACTTTGTCGTATCTGAGCCAGAGCATCCGCAACATTTAATGTATGCCCTATATAACGTTTTGAGCGATTTAGCGTCCTATCCCTGTCGGCCGAGCGCTTGCTTGTATTCTAATCTCACCTCATTAGGAAGTTACGCCACCTGAAGGCCTGGCACATCACTACACCATAACGGTCCCCATGCCGCATCACATCCTGTAGAACTCGTATACCTAAATCGTCAGTAATTCCCCTTAAACCCGCCTTTTCTAGACGCTCTTTCAGTCCAGCTGCCATGCCTTGCTCCACCCACGGACCCCACTGAATGCTCTGGCCACACAAACCAATAGACCGCCTCCAGGCTGCTATAGCGTCAAGACAAGCATTCGCCGCAGAATAGTTCGCCTGGCCAAAGTTCCCAAGAAGCGCAGCGACAGACGAAAACATCATAAAAATCTCCAGGTCCTTGTTCAAGCCTAACGTATCGCACACCTCGTGCAAATTCCACGCACCCACTACCTTTGGCCCGTACACCTTCTCAATGGAATCTCGGTCTTGGTCTGCTAGAGTCTTGTCGTCCGTCACCCCTGCGGCGTGGAAGATGCCTCGAATAGGTGG
>NPHX01000529.1:69246-105190 GCA_002271815.1 Eimeria falciformis
ATGTACGAGAACCTTGTCACCTGTCTTGACCTGTGCCAAGTCTCCCAGAGCATACTCTACGGTGGCTGCAACAACAGGCAATGCAGCGGCCTCGTCGAAGAAGATCGATGCCGGCATGGGCTTCATGAGGTGAGCAGAAGTTGTTACAAATGTTTTGACGCAACCTTGCGCAATGCCGTATACGCGATCACCAATATGTAAGTTATGTACTTGGCTTCCAACCGCAACGACCGTTCCAGCGCAGTCTGCACCTGGTTGACCTGGGTCCCCTGGATAGAGGCCCATGACATTTAGAACATCTCGGAAGTTAAGACCTACTGCGCGTACCCGGATACGACATTGAAATGCTTCAAGGGAGCCGCGTTGCACAGGTGCTTGAGGGCGAAGGGAGAGATTCGTGACTGCTCCCCGATCCGGCATGTGAAGCTCTAATGGTCCACGCACAGCCAGGGCCGAACGGTACAGCCTGGGGAAAAGCACCTGAAGACCAGAGCCAGAGTCTGCTGAACGGACCAGCAACTCTGCTTCTTGAGGATATATGAGATGGTGGTCTATAATTTCTGCAACCGCTCTGCTGAGCTCCACTCCCTCTTCGACGTCGGCGCATCCAACGAAGTGCGATATCCCACTGCCATCCAACTCAAGACGGGCAGAGCGGATAAGCCCCCAGACTCCCGCATGTTTTGGTTGCACGCAGTCATACGTCGGGCCTTGTGCTCCGCAGGTGAGTACCCATATAGGATGCTTTGCAATTGTCTTTTGCAAAGCCAGAACCTTGGTTACCTCCAGAACCGATAAGAGCATTTCTTGGGCGGTAGAATTCGCGGTCATGGCAAGAATGAATACAATCTTTTCTGAGACAACGGGTGGAGATGTATCAGACTGCGACAAAAGGGTAACTAGGGTGTCATTCGTGGGTTTGGTGAGCCATACAACAGGCGTTTCCTCGCTGTCGTATAAAGTACCGCGTAAAGACTCATGATCGCCAGTGCAGTCGATGAACACGACAGTTGGTCTTGTTGGCTCTGCTGTGCTACCCGTGTCTGTTGAGCATGGCTCTTCCGTCTGAGGCTGGGGAACGTCGTCTTGTTCGGATTCGGCGGCTGAAGAGCGATGCGCTTCGAGAGTTTCGGTGGATCGCTGGCCGGACCCAGTGCCGTCTGCGTCCGTTGCAACCTGAGCATCGAGCTTCGAAGCGGGAATCCATTCAGTGTGCCACAACAGATCTCGAGGAACAGCCGCGGAAGGCTCCATATCAATCTGCCTAAATGTAACCTCGCCCAATTCAGCCATCACCTTCCCTTCCGCTGTAAACAGCTGAGCATCCACTGTCGCCGCAGTCGATGTCCGAGAAAGAAGCGACACCCTAGCCCATATTTCCTTTTCCGCGCTTGCACCTAATATGGTTACCGAATTGACGGAAAACGGAATCATAGCTTTTTGTTGGCCTTCCGATGACAGCAGAATTGCGGAGAGCTGCAAGGCACCGTCCATCACCGCTGGATGAATACGGAAGCCGCGTTCAAAGTTTTGAGGACTTACCACTTGGAGGAGACCAACGACAGCCTTTTCACCTTTGAACGCACGTTTTACAGTACGGAAACGTGGTCCATAAGACAGGCCGACCTTCTGCAACTCGGCATATGCCTGAGCTACGTCGACCTCTTCTGGACAAGATTCGAGGATGGTCTTGCTGTTAACATCAGGCAGAACACTCGCAGTTGTAAGAATTTTCCCGTGAGCGTGAAGCCTTTCCTCTCCTTCGTCCGCTTCTGAGGTACTTAACAGACGTACGTGGCCATGCACATCGACCGAGACAGTGATGGGCATGTTCGACCCTGGTTGAAGAATAAACGGCCTCTCGAAAACAAGTTGCGACATACAAGGCAGGCTTGTTGATGTTGCTTTGTCAATGGCTTCCCTAGAGGCTACGGCCATGAGCTCTAGCATGCACGCCGCTGGGAGCATCGGCTGGGCCTTAACAACATGATCCATAAATAGTATCTCGGCCTCTTCGCTCAGATTTCCGACAAAGTCCACGCCACCGCCGGCATGCACATCCTTGCGACCCAGCAAGGGGTGGCAAATACCTCGCCATGGAAAGTAATTCCGATTGAAAACAACTGAGGTTGGAGTCGCATCCCTTGCTGCAACGCACAAATGAAATTATCATGCTATACTGCTAGGGAGGTGTATTTACCAATAAAGTTGCAAGCTACACTCCGCACAAACAGGGATAGCTCAAAACATTGTTGTCTTCTTTGCAAATATGTAAGGATTGGCCGGTTGACTAACCTGCCGCTGCCGCAACGGCTTCGATCGTTTCCATTTTTACTCCGTCTGGTTCCACCATGTTGATCCACTGAAGGGCGTTTCCCGAGCGTTCCTTGAGACAGCCTCTTCCCATAGCAGTCAGAGTTGGCCGTGGGCCGATTTCTACGAGTAGCGTAGCACCATGGGCCACGCACTTCTGGACGGCATCACAAAATCTGACCTTTTTGATAATGTGTTCAGCCCAGTAGTCTGGATGAGTGAGTTCTTTGTCACATAGTTGCGCTGTGACAGTTGAGACCATTTCGATGTGAGGTGCATGTAGATGCACCTGTTCCACTATCTTCTTGAACGGCGCGCATGTTGATTGCACGAGAGGTGAGTGAAATGCATGAGACACTGACAAGAACTTGGCTCTCGACAAAGCTTTCATTTGGTCCAGAATTCCCCTAACGTCCGTTCGTGGGCCAGCCAGTACAATACTCTTCAACCCATTCACAACCGCAACCGATGTCTTTCTTCCTGCTTTCCCATAAAATGCTTGAATTGCCTGCTCAGCTTGTTCTTCGGTTTCGCGAACTGCGGCCATTACGCCATCCATGGGTGGAGTTTCTTCCATAATTTGAGAGCGGTTGGCTACCAGCTTCAGGGCGTCCTCAAGCTTAAAAACCCCAGCTACGCAAGCAGCAACATACTCTCCAAGGCTGTGTCCCATGACGATATCGGGGAAGACATTCTTTGACATCCAGAGCTCAGCCAATGCATACTCGAAGGCAAACAAAGCGGACTGAGCGATAGTGCTGCTTTCTAGGAGTTTCTTGGCCTCGCTCTCTTTTTGGGGAGAAGGGTAGAGAATATCGACTAGAGACAAACCCAGCATCTCGGCCAGAATATCGCTTGACTTGATCAGACTCAAGCGGAACACCGGCTCCTCCTCGTAGAGGGCCTTTCCCATGTTGACATACTGGGAGCCCTGACCGGTAAACATAAAGCATATCTTCTGTCTGCTAACGGGCCGCTTCACTGAGCGAAGACTAGCTGGCACCTCCTCAAGCACAACGTGAGCATTAGCTCCTCCAAAGCCAAAAGAACTGACTCCAGCAAAGAGTCGCTTCGTTGATCCGCTTGCATTCAGCTGAATCACATCTGTGGGAAACTGAACAGGGAAGCCTGATACGTTTATGTGCTCGTTAAGCTTTTTAAAGTGGATATTGGGTGGAACAGCCCTGTGTTGCAGTACTAACACCGCTTTTATCAGACCCGCAATCCCAGATGACCCTTCGAGGTGGCCAATGTTGGTCTTAATGGCACCTAGTACCAGTGGTGTATCCTTTGGTCTCCCAGTGGCAAAAACGCTCTTCAGTGCGTGCACTTCGATTGGGTCACCCAAAGCTGTACCAGTTCCATGTGCCTCTACAAACGCAATATCGTTTGGCTTAATACCGGCACGGGCAACTGCTGCACGAATAACGTCGCCTTGGCTTGGTCCATTGGGTGCCATGAGACTGGCACTGAGACCCACATGATTGCAAGCTGTACTTCGAATAACAGCCATGATTTCCATCTTGGCCTCTTGGGCTTCACTCAAAGGAACAAGGGTAGCCGCTGCCACTCCCTCACCTCGTGCATACCCGTCAGCTGCTGCATCAAACGTTTTGCACTTCCCTTCAGGAGAGAGCATGCGAGCCTTGCAAAATGCAATGAACAGATGAGGTGTAAGCATTAGGTTTGCGCCTGCAACCAGGGCAGAGCTGCAATCTCCACGCATCACCTTTTCAAACGCCACGTCCACGGCAACCAGGGATGAAGAACAAGCTGTGTCAACAACTAAGGAGGGACCCTTCAAGCCGTACACATACGACACCCGATTAGCAATAATGCAGCCAGCAGAACCCGTCCCAGAATAGGACGAAACAGTATCATCCGACGTCAGGTAGACCCAGTCGTGGTTACAGACGCCTACAAACACGCCAATGTTGGCGTTATGCAGCGTCTCCTTTTTATAGCCAGCAGATACGAGACTTTCGTAACACACCTCCAGTAATATTCGTTGCTGAGGATCCATAGCCTTAACCTCCATAGGAGTAATGTTGAAAAGCGTGTTGTCAAAATACTCTACATTGTCGATGAAAGCAGCCCGTTTGACGTAAGCCTTGCCGGGAAGGGCAAAATCATCGCTGTACATCTCATGCACGCTCCATCTGCTAAGAGGAATATCCATCATGCAGTCCGTACGGTTTAACATCATCTGCCACAACGCATCTGCCGAATCAGAATGACCGGGGAACCGGCAGGCAACCGATACAATAGCTAGGCCGTCATGAGCTGCTCCTCCACGGCCCAACTGGAAAGCAGGTCCGCCGTCGGTTGGGCCTTTGTCTTCTCCGGTTGCTTCAAAAACGTATTCCGTAATTGCGTTTAAAGTCGGGTAATCAAATAATGTCGTTGCAGAGAGTTTCATGCCCAACTTCTTAGAGAGGAGATTCCGAAACTCAACCGCACCGAGAGAGTCGACGCCTAGATCTTGCAGCGGCTTGTCAAACGAAGGAGGGGAGCTACTTCCAAGGACCTGTCGAGCAGCTGCAGCTACTTGTGCTTTGATGAACTCTCTTCTTTCTGCTGTAGACAGGTGCTTCATAGTCATCGCAGACGACTCCGGCAAATCTGCACCGTCTTGGGAAACACCTTCAAACAATGGCGGTACAGTGACATAGCGAATGAAGAAAGCTCTCCACTTGAACGCCTGGCAAGCTAAAACTGGTGGACAGTCGGAGTGGAGAAGAATGTCGTGAAGAGTTCTAAATCCGAGCTCGTTGGTGATGCCCTTCATGCCATTTCGTGCAAGCTGCTGCCTCATCTCCACCGCCATGCCCTGCTCTATCCACGGTCCCCATTGAATCGACTGACAGCAAAGACCTTTCCTCCTGCGCCATTGAGCTAATGCATCAAGACATGCATTAGCAGCAGCATAATTGGCCTGGGCAACATTTCCTACAAGCGAAGTGATTGAAGAAAATAAGACAAAGAACCGCAGGTCCTTATCGATGCCCTGTTCTTCACACACGCGATGGATATTCCACGCCCCCATAACTTTACCAGAGTAAACGCGTCGAAGACCTTCCATAGATTGGCTGTCCAGCAATGAATCCGCAAGCGCCCCGGCTGCATGGAAGATCCCCTTAATAGGGGCCACAGTCTTCTGTATCTTTTTGAAAACGCTTCGCACGCTCTCATAGTTGGACACGTCGCAAGAAAAGAAACTCACTCTGCAGTTGATGTTCGATAGCCAGTCCCACTCCGGCACGCTGCCCAAAGGCGGTGGAGCCTCTCGCCGAGCTATCAACACAATATCTCGAGCTCCTTCTTCTGCTAACCACCCAGCAACCACCAAGCCAAGAGAGCCAAGACCACCGGTTATAACGATGGCTCCATTCTCTACAGGTTCAATAGCACTTGGAAGTTTGATGATAACTTTTCCAATGTGCTGAGCCCTCTGCAGATAGCGGAAAGCAGCCACGCCTCCTTCAACAGGATCCTCCATGTCAAACACCTTTATAGGAGGGCTGCGCAGCTGGCCACTTTCTACGCGTTCGCGAATCCGATCAAGCATTCCGCCAAACCACACAGGGTCTTCCTCCATCATCGTGTCTACCGCAATCATCTCATAAAGCACATCGGGACGAGCTTCCTTCATCTGCTCACGAGTCCAAACGCCTCTCTTACCCAACTCCATGAAGCGCCCATTTGGACCAAGTAGCTTGAGGGATTCGGGAATATAATCGTCTATTAGTGTGTTCAGCACAACATCAATACGTCCGTCTGGTCCCAAAAACTCGCGCATGTCCTTTGCAAACGTCAATGTATCACGGCTAGTGGTGATGTACTGAATTCCAATCGATTTCAGGTACTCTGCCTTTGCCCCACCACTGCAAGTTCCGTAGACAATGGCTCCCACCCTTTGGCAATGCTGAATGGCAATCAATCCCACACCTCCAGTAGCTGCGTGTACGAGAACCTTGTCACCTGCCTTGACCTGTGCCAAGTCTCCCAGAGCATACTCTACGGTGACTGCAACAACAGGCAATGCAGCCGCTTCTTCAAAGCCCAAAGTTGACGGAGCTAATCGAACAATATTCGCATCCGTGGTTGCGTAGGTACGTAATGCTCCTGGAGCTATGCCATATACGCAGTCGCCAACCCGGACATGCTCTACTTCATCCCCCACTGCAACGACAGTACCAGCAAAGTCCGCACCCGGAGGCCCAGGGTCCCCAGGGTAGAGATCCATGACATTTAGCACGTCGCGAAAGTTGAGGCCTACTGCCCGGACGCGAACTTCGACTTGGTTGTACTCAGGTGGAGCTCTTGCTGCAAAGGCTTGAGGGCGCACCACTAGGTTTGAAATGGCTCCACGTTCTGGCATGTACAGTTCAAGAGCGCCGCGCACTGCCAAGTCGCTCTTTTCAATCCGAGCAGCGTATAGAGTGCTGCCGCGCAGCATGAGCTCGCTTTCGTCAGAGGTTGTTATGCTGGAACGCAGGAATGTGACCACCGCTTTTGCCACTTCATCGTCTGTTTCTAGCGGGGCAATGTCAAGGCAGCCGATCTGAGTCGTGCTTCCAGTGGACACTTCAATTTCCAGCCGTGCTGCCTTTACCAGTCCCCACAGCCCAGCGTGCGCAGGAAGATCTGGCTGCGGAGGAGTTTGATCCTCCTTCAGCGGCGACTCCATAATGTCGCTAGTAAAGAACCACATGGGGGGGGCATTGGATCCATTGTTTAAAAGAGCAGCGTAAGCTTGAAGAAGACGGATTGCGGAATGTGGCACGTCTAGTGCTGCATACTCGTCGGCTGTCAAGGCTTCTACAAAAGCGATTGCCCTCCAGTGAGCACTTGCAAGAAGTTCTTGAACTTCAGTCCTTGCCGCTGGAATATCTTCCACGCTCAGCACTCTGTTGGACTTGTCAGCCCCTAATGCATTTGTTAGCGCCTCCATAAGTTGTAAACTTCCTCCAAAAACAAGCACAGGACCCTTAGCAGCAGCGTGGTCCTGCGGCTGAGATGTTAACTCTGCTCGTTTTTCCCACATAACCTTCCAAATGAGGTCTCTTGGAATGCTAGCACCAACGCTACCCCCAATATCAACGTTTCGAAGGGCTACCTTCTCAAGGGACGCCACTACTTGCCAAGCGTCATCGAAAAGGCGAACGTTTACCACTGCTGAGCGGGAGCGACATTCAACAAGTTCCACATGCGCCCAACAGCCTGCCTTTCCCTCAAGCTTTTTCAACCAAATGCGCCCAGCTCCAACTGGGACCATAGAGACATGAGCACGCGAGGCGTGTCTTCCAATGAGAGAAGCAGCTGCCTGCGTAGACACACTCAGAAGACGCAAAGATTCGGTTCAAGGAGATGAACCATTAGGCAACCGAAGGCAAAGCTAATCACTGCTATCCAGAGGGTTTGCTGGCACATGTGCACAGAGCTGCGAGCCATGAAACACGAACGCTCACATGGAGAGCTCCGTCAAGTAAAGCTGGGTGTACAAGGAAGCCGCTCTCGAACGAATCTTGTTTGCAGCCTTCCGGAAGCATCAACCGAGCCACTGCCTCTGATTCAGAACGGGTAATCTGGTATACAGCACGAAACCGAGGTCCATACTGTAGCCCTAAGTCGAATAAAGATTCGTAAAGCTGCCCAACTGAAACCGGTTGATTGCATCGTGCCTGAAGCTCTTTTGCGGACGGGAATGCTTCATCCTTGTTCTGCTCGCTAAGAGTAATACGGGCGCTGCAGTGCACGTTTGTTTCATCGTCCCAGACGCTGCTCAGCTCAACCCCAAGGTTCTTCATCACGTGGCAACGAATAGTCATCTCAACATCTTGTGGAACTACCTGATCATCGGGTAATGCCCCTCGGCTTGACAGAAGAGACTGGGTAACCTCTTCTAGCTCAGCTTTTAGCCCGCTCTCCCGTAGTCTAGGGTCAGAGAACGCTAGCTTTGGAGTGCCTTCCTTGCTGCTAACTGGTGAAACAAGCCATGTACTGGGGGCAAGAGCTGGGCTAGTATGCGCGGGAGTTGACAGGGCACGTGAGTCACTGTCTGCTCGAGGTCTCCGTACGTAGGCATCGTTCACCCTCCTCGGCGTCCGAACTGTGCGGGGACTCCGTCTGCCACAAGTATGAGTTCCAGCTCTCGTATAGAACTCATAAGTTACCCTTTGGGAACCTATCATCATTGGCCTTTCGAAAAACACATTCTCCAAAGCTACAGCCCCCGATGTAGTCTTCAAATCCAATGCAAAGGCAGCACTCGCAACTATTTCCGCCATTGCCAGGCCAGGCATCATAGCCTTCCCATTCACCATGTGGTCGGCAAATAACGGTACGGCGCGGCGAGGGAAGGATGTCTCAAATAAAAATTCCCCATCTCCAAGCTCGCGGTGCTTGCCAACAAACGGATGGGGAATCTGTACCCACGGGATTGGTTTTCGGTGGTAGAGAAGCTCGTCCTGCCCGTGCTGCCCATGTTCAATTTCGAGCTGTTCACCCACGCGGTTTATCACTGACAAGCATTTTTGCACTGGGGAAGTTAGCCTGTCGCTTCCCTCTTCCTCAGTTGCTGGGAACGCCAAAACCCATTCGACGTCCTTTGCCGTTTCGTCTAGGCTTTGTTGCCCCATCCGTATCAGGGCCGCTCGACCGTTTATTTCCACAAGCAGCTTACAGCCAGATGATACGAGGTTACTGATCGACTGATCAAACCGCACCGTACTCGTTAAGTGTCGGGTCCAGTAATGTCCAGTAAGAACTTGGTCGTCACAGAACTCACCAGTTGTTGCGCATATCATCCTCATGGAAGGCCGAGAAAGCTTTACACCACCTATGATCCGTGCAAGTGGCGTGACCACGTCTGCCAGCAGTGGTGACGAGAAACTGACACGATCTGACAGATACTTGAAGCGGCCGGCGATGTCTAGTTTCATAAGTACTGCTTCCAGCTCTGATTGAATCCCCGACAGGACAAGCTGCTTCTGGCCGTAGACCAGAGAGACCGCTACAGAAGAAGTCGAGCCGGCTGCTCCTCCTGCCTCTGATATTGCCATTTCCACGTCTTTCTCACCAACTCTGCAGGCTACTGGAACTGCATCAGCTGGCAAGAACGTGTCTACAAGTTTTGCCCGTTGGCATGCAACTCGTAGTCCATCTTCCAGGCTCATGACACCAGCAAATGCAGCTGCCACAAACTCTCCAACTCCGACCCCCATAACTGCATCTGGCTTAACTCCATGTGCAATTAGGCTTCTCCCAAGAGCATATTCAAATGCAAAAAGAGCAGGCTCCGCAAACCGCGTCTGTCTTAGCCACTGTTGAGTCTGCTGGCCAGGTACCCTTTCTGCCGACTTTGGCGTATCCTGCTCGGAAAAAAGAATTGAAAGGAGTGGGACGCTCACCCACCGCTTGAGAATATCCCCACAGTCGTTTAGCGTCTTCGCAAACACTGGATCTCCGTCGTACAATCCACGGCATTTTTGCAAGTTCTCCACGCCTTGACCACCGAACATAAAGCATACTACTGTGGGCTTCTGAACCTTGCAAGGTCGTTTTAGATCGCACACATGCGGAGCTTCTTGCAGTACCACATGCGCGTTAGCTCCTCCAAACCCGAATGAGCTCACTCCGGCAATTCGCTGCTTCCCCACAGGGGGAGTTATTGGAAGCGGAACCACGGGGCAGACGAACTTCGCACCCTTAAGGTCAATATGAGGATTCCACGTTTTAAAATGGAGATTTGGGGGCATTTGCTGGTAGCGAAGGGCAAGTGCAGCCTTAAGAAAGCCTGCCATACCTGCTGCACCCTCAAGATGCCCAATATTAGTCTTGACTGCTCCTAAGAGGAGAGGAGAATCCCTGCTTGACCTAAACACCGATTTCAGGGCACCAATTTCTATGGGGTCACCCAGGGATGTTCCGGTTCCGTGTGTTTCAACAAAAAGCACCTCTTCTGGCGTTATGCTGGCATTTCGTAATGCCGTGCGAATGATTCGCTCTTGTGAGGGTCCGCTAGGTGCCGTCAGGCTTGCGGCTCTTCCTCCATGGTTAATTGCTGTCCCACGAACAATGCAGATTATCCTATTTTTTTCTTTCACTGCATCCGTGAGCGGCTTAATAACAATGGCACCAAGCCCTTCGCCGCGGACGTAGCCATTTGCACTGGCGTCGAAGGTCTTGCAACGAGCATCTGGGGCCATCATGCGAGCCTTGCAGAATGCAACTGTGACACTGGGGGAGAGCATGAGATTTACACCAGCGACTATAGCAGATGAACAGCTCTCTGCTTTAATTTCTTGAATTGCTATGTGCAATGCGACGAGGGAAGAGGAACACGCGGTGTCCACAGTTAACGAGGGGCCCAACATTCCGAGTGTGTAGGACAGGCGGTTGGACAGAATAGATGGTGCATGGCTTGTTGCTGTAAAGCTGCTGATTTCAAGGCCCATTTGCACACATGTTTGCTGCCACTCGTTGCAGCAGCATCCTACAAACGTCCCGATATTTGCGCGCAGTAGAGTGTCTTTGTCGAAGCCACTGTTGTGCAGCGCCTCATAGCCAACCTCCAGCAAGAGCCTTTGCTGAGGATCCATACTCGAAGCCTGAACAAGGATAGACACAAGAAAACATGGGAGTTTGAACTCTCTGTTCCTAATATATTCTGCATTTCTTGGAAGGATGCATCACTGAGAGAATTTGCTAGAGCTGGGCACTTCACCTCTGCCAAGGACACCCTGAAAAAGGAAGCGTCGAAGAACTCCGCATTCTCAATAAAACCGCCTTCGCGAATGTACATTTTCCCTTCAGCGTCAGGATCGGGATCAAAATAGTCCTCTACATCCCACCTGCGTCGCGACCCAACCTCACAAACACAGTAACCATCAAGCAAGTCAACTCCAAGCAATAAACTCTTGTATTTTCCTGCGGCTATCCTTCGTCCGGGGTCGAGTGTGGATCCTCAACAAAGGCTCTTGCTGGAGGCTGGAGTAGGTTGAGTCAAATTGTTGCCTGTGACTCAATCAGTTGATGCATCGGCATTGTTACTGACCTGGACCGCGGAACCTCCACCATTGCATCCACGCCACAGATCAATGCATCCCAAAACGCATTCAGGGATGTGCCACCTCCAGGCAGATTGCATGCGGCACCGATGACGGCCATTGTCGGTTCCGGAACGGTGGAGCTGATGGCCAGGACGTCTTCAGCTCCTTTCCCTTCTATTTCGCGCACCAAGAAGTCTATAATATCCTCTATCGTAGGGTAATTGAACATCAGAGTCGGTTCGATCTCAATGTTGAGTTTCTCAGATACGAGTTCCGCCAGCTCCACCGCAGCAATCGAATCAACGCCCAGTTCGTGCAGAGGGGCCTGCATGTCGGGAAGTTCACCTTCCTCTCCAAGCACGTTCTTTGCAGCATCAATCACTGCCTGCCTGACAGTCTTCAGGGTCACCTCATGGGTAGGAGCCGATTCTTCTTTTCCTTTTTGCAGGGGTTCTGGAGGTTGCTGTGGTTCCGATTTGCTGGGAGCATGCATACTGGGCAATCTAGTGCTTGTCGGAGCGTCGACTTGGTGGACATGGTGGGTGTATGTATGAATCACGCCGTCCAGTTTCCCTTCAAGCAACTTTTCCCGAGCTAGGGACCGCCTAAGCTTTCCGCTGCTGGTCTTTGGCAAGCAGCGTGGTCTTAGGAGCCACACCCGATGGACACTCAAGCCTGTGCTTGCAGCAATTGCCCTGCAAATGTTCTTCACAATTTGGTCGTAGCTGGACCTATCAAAGAGCTGCCGGCGGACACGCGCCCAAACACCCCTCAAGCCGTCTTCCACACGCAGTTCAGCAGCTACGCCCAAAACTTCATTTGAATCCGCCTCAATGGCAAAGGCAGCGACACATCCAGGTCGGATCTGTGGGACTTCGAGCACTGCCTCTTCAATATCGGGGGGATAGTAATTGCGACCCCTAATAATAATGATATCCTTGTAGCGTCCAGTTACGTAGAGCTCTCCCTTATGCATAAAACCACAGTCACCAGTTCGGAGTCCAGTAGGTGGGCTGGGATTTCCCATTTCGTCTTTCACAGAGACTCGGAATGTATAGTCAGTCTGCTCTGGCTTGTTGAAATATCCCAGTGCCACGGAGTCGCTGAAAACGATTATCTCGCCAACGCGTCCCTCAGGCAGTTCCTTGTTCGTATCCGGGTCCATGATCTTCACTGCAGCACGTCAACCACAAATACCCAAAGTGTATTTAGTTCAGGGACTGCAGATGCAGCAGCAGCACGATGCTGCTATTCGGGACCGCCTCCGTGCAGCGACACTGAAGACGCTACTATTGGCTTACCAGTGACATCTTTAAATGGAAACCCGCAGCTCACAATATCTTGAACCCCTCCAGGAGGATTTAAAGCGACTTCTTCTGGTGTGAACACTCGCACAGTCTTCTCGGATTGCAGCTTCAGAGCATCAACGTAAAGGGTGTTAGCTTCGGCTTCCCAATCCCCTTTTCCTGTTACTATCAGCGTGTGTTCGGCCAAGCCAAATGCCGGAGCCACAGTCGACCGCCTAATGCCTTTAGGACCAAACTTCTGAACGCGCAAGAGACCAGATGGAAATTTCCAACGAGGCAAATAGGTAGTCTACTTGCATGGCAAGCTAGTAATAATGGGTGGCCATGAAGCTGGCTAGCTGCCCAGATGGCGATGAAGCAGCATAACTGGACGGCTATCTCTAACAAATACGATAAATACACAGGATCTGGCCGCGGGCTGGTCTGGCGTTCTTTCTGGAGATTTTACACTAGACTGGACAATGACTTCTGACACGGCCTTCGTAGGTCACACTCACCTCAATAAATTTTTCGACTGTTTGGCGACGAACAGGCTCTGCTCCCGATAGTAATCCAGTCACGTGGGAGAGATCTAGCTGGTTATAAACGTTTTCAGGCATTTTCCTTGTTACAAGAGCAAAGGCGAAGTTAGGGGCGCCACTGCATGCGCATTCATACTGACTCATGGCTTTCAGCCATACCCAAGGCCGTCGGATAAAGTCTATTGGCGACATTTGGTAAAGCGCAGCCCCGCAAAACAGCGGGCAACAAACAAAGCCAATAAGCCTGCGGCAGTCAACACAGTGCGCATGGCCCCCCCAAAATGGCAGTCTTCTGAGTTCTTGACGAAGAGTACGCATGGCCGACTTTTCTGTTCACAATATTTCAGTGGTGATGGCCACAGTTCTGAGTTTTTCGCTCTTACCCCATGTCATGATATACCGGCAGCCACGAAAAAGCTCTAACTCTGTGCCCCAGCCGCGCCATGGAAACCTCCTGCCTTTTTTTCCAAAACTCATCGAGGTCGTAAAAGTCGTAGTCCCTGGTGGAGAATTGCTCCTCTGGGTTCTTCGTTTCCAAATGCGACGGGAACTCAAAAGCATGCCAGCATAAGTGCATGTTGTGAAGCAAAGACGCATGAGATACCATGACACCTTTCGGCTCCGACGTACTTCCGGAGGTAAACTGCAAAGAAGTAGGATAAAAGCGAAAACCAGAAGACAGATAAATAATGTGATGGCGAGCTCTCAGCCGCAAGCAACAGACTAGTTTGCGGGAGCATGAAGACTCTTTCTTACAAACACGGCGCCGTACCATACTCCATGCCTCCCCACATGACGTACCTGGAGGAAGGCGATGCCGTGAGGTTCAAGGGTCACATGGGCAGGAGCCGCTGAGGTGGTTCCTCTTTTCACCGCGTCAGTGCAGATCCACTCTATGTCTTTCCACCTCTTTTCCCGCGAGACCACGGACATTGCAGCGGCCACTCTCCGGTATGTCGTAGAAGTAAGGGCTTTTTTAGTACCAGCACTCTCCGCGATGTCACAAAAACGGGGGACGTCGCTCATTCCCTTCGTGGGATCAGGGGGATACACCGGCACAGCAATGACGCCCGAAATAATGCAGCTGAAAAACGCAGTGATGAAGTCTATCCCTGGAGGATAGCATAAAATCACGCGGTCATCCTTCTTTATTCCCATCTCTGCCATATGGCCTGCTAGCGTGTGGACCTCATCGTCAATCTCCTTGTAGGTCCGCATCTCGGAAATATCCCCCTCTCCGTTGAGCCACACCACCGCTTCTGCATCCGGAATTTCTCTGGCCCACTTGCCGAGTACCGCGGCAAAAGGGTTGGCATTATATCGCCGCCATAGTACTTCGAGTGGGGCACTCAACTGACGACTCGAGGGGCTTGTCGTTTCCGACGAGTCGGATTGAGTCGCAGTAGGCGCGTCTGCAGATTTCCGCTTCATTTGGACCATTTTTTACAGCAATGCAGCCGAAGAGTCCGGCTTTTCAAGAACGAGAACTAGACAGTATTTAGCTGCTGAGGGCCGGAGAGCGACCAACTCAAAAGGAACATATCAGACTCTTGCTCTAGGAAACATCACATCAGATGTTTCTTGGAATTCTTTTCTTTATGATCAAGCAGAGTAAGCGGCCTGGCGCTTTATAAAACCAATTTCCGCCTTCTGATAGTTTCCAAGAAATCAACTTAGGCGACTTCCTCTAGGGCACAAGACACCTGACTCCAGCTGTGCTGGTATTTTCCGAGCACCTGATCCAAAGCCTTCTTTGTATAACTAAACCAATTGCCTTTCTTTGCAGATATGCTTATAGGGATTCCCTGAGTTGATGGTCGACCGTGAAAAGCCACACTCCTCAGCCACAGCTTCATGCAAAACTATACGACGAGGTCCATGTTGAAGAGGCATGTAGCTGATGTTTCTCAAGTATCTATCGAATATCTTTGCTAATGTGTTGGTCAACACGGCAACCGAACCCTTTTCTGCTTATTCGCAAGACGGTCGGGCGCACGTTCGTGCTTGGCAACGAGCCAGGGAGGAGGGCGCCACTAGACAGGTGGTAAAGGGTTGTTATGCCCAGCATGCAGCTCCAAAAAAGCCTGTAAAAACAAGAGTAAAGCAAAATGTCAAAGCGCTTTACAGTCGAAGTTGGCTTCCACAGGGAGTCGCCAGCTGAGTGTTGCAGCGCTCGGAAACGAAAGCTGCGGCCCACCGACGTCTCGAATACCAGAGACTCAAAAGAAAAAGCTCTAACAGAATCTAGAAGGAAATTCTCCTTATAAAACACTTTGGATGACCTCAGAAACGCAAGGAAGAGGTTGGAATGCGCGGCTTCCTCTTTCCGACACCTCTACCCTTTCACCTGGCGAGCAGCGAGACGTGCATTATCTGAGACGGGCCGCCGTCAGTAGCTGTAGGAGCCCGTGCGGCTTCCATACTCTACTGTATCTACAGAAATAAGTTGAAACGTGTAAATTTCAAAAGGATTTTTAGTTTTGCAAAGGAATCTATGTGTATTGCCAAGAATTTCATTTGTTCTGTATGCAGGATCCAGCCGTTTTTGAGCACTGCCACACGGACGTGCAGGCTAGGAGCTTTGAACAAGATTCGCATGTAAACAATATAGTATCCAGCATTAAAAACACTGTTTTTGGTTTAGACTTTTAATTTCACGCTTATCTCGTTAATTTCCGCGTAGGCGCACGCACAGTGCATCACAAGTCTGCTCTTACAGCAACTGGGTCGCAGAAACACCGACACTTTTTGAAACCCCACAATACTAATATTAGACATTTTCAACTATTTTAAATGTGAGGAGCTGCAGCTGGAAGAGTTTGATGGAGAAGTTAGCACGTGTGGCCACGAGTTTGCAAGCGACTGTCAAGGCTACAACAAAAGTCTGCTGTACCTGCCACGTCCGGTGAAGCTCAATCTGCACCATGATGCGTTTAGCTACTTTATAAACAATTGTGGCACACTATCAATGTTATTCCATCTTCATACAGCTAACAAGAGCCCAAGCTGCTTCCAAGAAACTGGCACATACAGTTAAGTACAGCAGCGACTGCTGGACACAGGTGATTGCAGAACACGGCGCTTAAACGTATAAAATCTTGAAAATTTTTTTGCTTGTTAACCTATTAGTGTATTTATGTAAGACACCGACTATTGATCCCCAATGACCCATATTTGTAATATTGATGATTATCGGGAAACGCTGCCCTTGTTGCAGGGCCCCCGCCTCTGTTCCTTTGTAAGCGGCTGGCAGGGTCTATTCCGCCATCCTTCCCTAGTGCGAAACGATGTAATATTAGTGTCATGGTCTAGAACATGAGAATCTTGAGGGCTAACTCTGTTTCCGACTTTGTACGTCGCATATCTAGCTCGAGGGTGCGTATGATAAACTAGACGTACACTCTTAGCACTACACAACAACCTGCCTCCATGCGGGAAAAGTAATTCCTGCCCATGTGCATCACTTACATGCAGTGCGTTTCGCCACCACGAAGTTGTTCGGTGTATACAACCACCATCGGCGTCTTAATGTCCACCGTGGGGCAGCTACTCCTTCGCACGAACGGTTATTCATTAACCAGTCTGACTCATATCATCGACCCAACGTGGAGGCCGCTGGGCTCGATCAAAAAAACTGAGTACCGTAACGAGCCGAGCTTGGATATGGAGCGCCGAAATGAAAACAAAGTATAAGGATTAAAACACCGTTGAATGCAGTGGTTCTGAAGAGAAGAAAGCAAAAAGGAGTCGAAAGCAATACTCGGACAAACGTGCGCTTGCCGTGCATTGCAAGCCATAGATACTTACCTACAGCGGCAGAATAGTGCCTGAAAGTAGGATTGCGCACCAGTTTCTTCCCGAAGATCCTGAGTGGATGCCTTCGGCAACTTCGTTCCTGGTTCATTAGGCAGCTTTGGTGTAGAAAGCCGTTGATAGTTGTTGCAAATCTGGAAAGAGGTGTTTCCTTTGCAGATCTTGAAGCCGTTTTCGAGTTCATTCGAACCAGGAGAGCACATCCGTTAAGACCGATCAGCAGCTTCTTCTAGCATCAACGCATGAGACGCATGAGTTAAGCTTTCTGCTGAACTTATTATGTGCTGTATGTCGGAAACGAACGCCTCTGCTGAGGCCACCGCCTCGCGAGCAGCGCTTGTAAACGTTGCGCGCCCCGCTGGCAGAATTGTGGGACGTGGCTCGTTACTCCCCACTGATGCGCCAATATTTAAAATGTCTTTGGCAAGACCCGCACGGTCAAGTGCCACGCGAAGAACATCTCGTGTCTCCGCCCACCTGGATGAAGCGGATGAAGCGGCATGAACCACAAACTGCGCCAACACGCAGGCGACAAGACACGCAATACATAAATAAAAACACCCTAATTGCTCATTTCACATCGCATTCATATTTGTATCCTCGCCTGCACGTATTAGAGAACGTGCAAAAACATTACATCCCGAGCGATGACTTTGTATAGCAGTCTGCCACTGCTGAAACAAGCACTTCGGTGCTTCAGCAAACATGTGCCATAACGGTTGTTGGTGACTGACAAGTATCGTTCTAAAATGTGACTCCAGAACTCCAGGTAGCAGACGTTCCTCCCCGGAGAAGACGCTTCGTGTGGCTTCCAGAAGGCGCAGCTGGACGTCGAAGGGGAGGGGTCTATCAAGCAATAAGATCGTTTTGGGTCTGCTGTCATACACAGACCCTCCAGTCACAACTGAGAGACACAAGAAGCCAATTTCGCAGGAATTGCTTTTTCACCTCTCGTTTACATGGGGGGCGAAGCATGTGGCAGGCAGCATAGTATGAAAACCTGCTCATTTCTTTTGATGTAGCTTGAAAAGAAAAGAATTCTAAGCAACAGAAATACGTCGACGAAGTCACAAAGAGCAGGATTGTCTATCGAAAGGTGCTGCGTACTATGTTGCAGTCGGGTTGCTGCCTCGGCCAGCTGCAGCAACGGCGCCATCCTGCTGACGGACTCCACGGAGAGTACCCATGAGATATATTGACGGTCTCTCTTAGTCTGAGTTTCTCCTTCCACGCGTTGCAGTTGCTGCAACTCGGTTAGCAGAAGGAGCACTAAACACTTGGGTAAAAGCAGCCATAGTAATCGAGACATGACACTTCGCCTTCCTTTCACGTTCAGCGATATCAGTAAGGTAATCCCACAGCCGACGGAGGGAAACTAAGATTGCATTCTCGGATGCGATGGATCGGCCATAAATCGTCCATACATGCTAGGTACCACAAGTCTCTAAAACAATCCCGTTGCCAGAGCGTATGCATTAAAGGCTCTAGAAAGACATGACCACAATCGTTCCTATGAAAATATCAAACAGAAAAAACAAAAGGAACATTTTAGTGAATTTCCGTACTGCTCACCCGACACAGTTGCTAGAAGAAAACGAGCAGCCCCTGGAAGTCATGCATGTCCCTAGAGGTCAGCGAAGTGGAAATATGTCTTACACCCACTGAGGTCATGTTGTACCCTTTTAAAAGCTGTAAGCCAATTTATTGTTTTTTTTTCCTTCCTCGACTCTTGTTCTGCTACCTGTGATAGCTCCTTCGGCACCCCGTTCTACCTTATCCGACGATGTGGCCGCTTCTCCTACAGAGATGCTGCAGGAATGCCTCAAACTGTCCTGTGGTCAGAACGCATTTAGCCGCGGCACTACGTGTTCAGCAGTGCCGCTTCTTAGCGACATCTCAAGAAACCGCCCCTCGTTCCGCTGCCGTTACAGAAGCGTTTCCTTTCCTCACAGGGCGTTCACCTGCAGAAGCCTCGCGCCCAGGAAGTTTTGGCTCATTGGCAGCAACCGCATTTTGCGATGTTGCAAACGTGCTTGTTATTAGGGATATGGATGCCTTTGAAGCTGAGGTTTACAGGAAGCCTGCCCAGCCCCTGGTCATTTTCTTCGCCGCCAAGTGCAACACTTATAACAAGCAATTACTTGAACAATTTACGAGTATTGCCAATTCCGGCAGCCCCAACGCCAGATTCCTTGTCGTCGACGTCGACGAAGTGCCGCGTGCTGCATACCACTGTGGTGTAAGAGAGCATACCATCCATAGGCCGAGCTTATTATTGCTCGTTGAGCTTCAGTGCAGCGCTACGTAGATACTTGTTATGTAGATTAAGGATCTTGTGGAAAACTGAGTCAGTGCGACCATCGGGGGAGGTGTGACCAAAGAGGTGCTAGGTTGTTTTCTGGTCATTCAGCTCGTTCAAACGCCAAAACTGGCTCGCATATCCTCGTCATTCCTCGCGCTTTCGTTTGCGTGGGTGCGCAGGTGGAAGACGTTTGCACGTTTGTGGTGCAGTACAACGGCGACGCATTTCGTAGACGCATCGCGGATCCACTAGGCACCAAAACGGCAAGCCAAATAACGCCATCACCCACATGCACAAAGGCCATTAGCTCCCAGCGGCTTTTTATTATTTTGCCGATAACCTAAAGTGGTCCCATGCGGACCCATATTTAAATGTAGAATAATGTATAGTATCATTTCCATAGCCTAGCAGCCTGGAGGACAGACGGCGTTTCATTCGAAGGTAGAGGAGTTCTTTGGGTGCCTTTGTGCTTCTGCATCTCAGCCCCAGCAACTTGCAGGAGAACTTCGTGCCGCACTGGACGCGTGTCTTAAGGCGTTGCAGCATCCAGAGCCGCCGCAACAGCAAGTGGAATGGTATTCCCGCAGCATCCCCATTGACAACTTGAATGTTTACCGCGTCAACTGGCCCACAGCCTGAGTGCGTGGCCAGCACAGGAGTCAGCGATATCTCGAAGTGAAGGCTTGGCGCGTGCTGGCGTGGAAACGTCATCCACGGAAATGGGTTCTGTATGCTCCTGGAGATTCTGTAGATTTTCATCAACTACTTAAGAAGCAGTCTCTTGCTGCCGTTTAAAAGGCATCAACGAAAGTGTTGGGGGGCATGGGGCGCCCCTTTGCTTATGCACATGCCCATAGGGCGACTACCCGCGTTGGTACTGCTAGTGCAGATAGATGCGTCGATCTGAAGTGACCTTGAAGTGACCTGACTTCTCCGCTGCTATCGACTCTACACCTAGGGCTCAGACGGATTTAATCGCACTTCAGGGTGCAGTCGAGCATCCGCACGGTGAGGAGTGGCTAGGTGTTGCTCCTATGTTGATGAACCCCAGCGATGTGCATCTCCCGTCAACGGCGGTAATCCATTGATAACGCTAGGCTTACCACAACAATGACGGCATGAAATTTTATTTTCAGTTTGTACTGCCTTTGTAACTGATAACGAAACCTTAATACCAGTTCGCTGAAAGACGCTCAAGCTAAAAAAACACATTTCACCAAGTGCGAAGGGCTGGAACCGAAGGTGTATAAATCTGGCTGCAGCAAGGGCAGCGGCAGCAGCCTCAGGCAGCTGCAGCGAAGGGGCGCCGTTTATTATGAGGCGTGGCTGCTGTCGTCTACTAGCAGCTTGCAAACGCTTAGGTGTGTCACGGCACCAAAGGCCCGCAAAAATTGGCATCTGCAAAACCACGAGTGCCTAGGATCTGCTCTTTGAATGATGAACCCCGGTGGTCTATGCACCGTCTATCAAGGGGGGTAAACGGAGTGCGCCCTAAACCTATCTTAAGGCTCATCACTAAATGCCATATCCCTTAAGCAATCATCGGGTGGAATTTTCCTTGCAGGCAAAGAGAGGGGCGTGAGGGAGAGAAAGAGAGAGAGACGAACAGACGAAGCGGGGGAGCCAGGGACGCCCTAACTCGACTTAACTATCATCATAAAATGCCGAGTCTATCTGGTCAGTCACCTCCTTCGAACTGTTGCTGCGTGAGCCAGCGCCAGTGCTTTTACTTTTCGTTTTTGCAATGGTCGCCGTGATCGAGCCGCAGCGGTTGTCTACGGAGGATGTTGGGTTGGCATCAGGGAAGAACGGCTCGTGGAAGGCCGCGAGCAGAGCGCGCATCTTCTTGGGACCAATACCTGGACACTGTTGAAGTTGCTGTTGCTGAGCCAGCAGGATATTCCTCATGCAGCCGAATTCCTTCGCCAGGGACACAAAGTCAGCTCGGTTCACCGCCGGCAGAACCCGCAGCACTTCTGAGGCGGCACACAAGTAGCAGCCAAACGCAACAACTTCACAATACGCAGACACGCGAAACCGTCAGTTTCTGGAATATACACACAAAGGCTTTCGAGCGATCCCAGCGTCATATTGTCCAAGTGTGGAGATTTTGAATGTTTAACTCTCTGTAGAGCTTTATCGGCCTCCCTAGACACCTCAGGGGATGCATCGCTTTCCAGGCTTGTTTGGGATGCAAAGACGGAAACCCACCGGCGCAACGCGGCGCATGGCGGCCATCGAGTGTCGGTTGCAGCAAATCCGGTGCACGATTCTCGGATATCTTGAGCTGCTGGAGGAGCTCTGCGGCCTCAGCTGGCGAGGAAGCGACTAGAAGGATGAATCCATGGTGAAACGCATGCAAAACGACTTGGGCTGCGGTTACACCACAGGCTTACGAACACAACGATTGGTCAAGCAGGTCGCCCATCGCTAGGGTTCATAAACGCAGAAGCAACACCTAGCCATTCCTGACTGTGCACAGACACCCTGCTGCAACCTCAAGTGCGACAAAATCGGTCTGCATCTTAGATGTATTTTGATAGCACGAAATACATCAGGCCGCTTGAAACCGATGAGCCAGCTGCATTAGCACTAGCACGAGCGGATAGCCGATATTGCTACAGATAAGAAGTGTAAGGGAAGGCCGGGAGATCTCGTTTTAAGCTTTCTGAAGAGAAGCCGCAAGAGGTTCCAGTTCCTAGTGGAATAGTCGTATGTTTCTACGCACCCAAAGAGGCGTGGGCCCCGATGACATCGTTTAAAAGCAGCAGAAACCGCTTGCTGAACTCTCGGCGCCTCTGCAGAGGAAGCAGTCGCTGGAGCAGCTGTTTCGGATGAAGACGGTGGAACTTCAAACTCAAAAATACCACGCAGACACCCACGCCCACGAGGAAGTCGGGGACAATCGGCGCAAGGCAAAATGGCACTGAGGAGAAGTACCTGCGAGAACACACCGCCACCCAAATTGTCTGATACCACTTGGCAAAGTGCTTTATTCATTTCCAAAAGAAGGTCGTAGACAAGAGAGTTTAGGGTTTAATGTCGGAGGGTTGGAGATTTTATAAATCCCATGTGTGCAGCTGTAGGATGGTCATGGTATTGAGATATTAAATACATAATTCAGACTGTTTGGCACCATAAAATGCCAAAAAGCTTAGGCGTGTAGATAACTACGTAACAACCTGTACGGCCGAATGTAACTATATTAATCTTTTGTATCTGCTGCGGCTTTGGTGTGGCTCTCATTCGGGCCCTCAATGCTTGAGGTGTCGCCACTCCATAGATACGACAAGTAGACAAAACTTGTTTCCACTTCTTGTACCAACTGCTGGATGCACGCCACGCCTTGCGCTATTGTTATACGTTGCGTGCAGAATTCTATAGAGACTTTCTTTACCTCATGCTGCGGCCTTGCAGGTACATGCTGGCCGTCACGCCTGGCTTGCACGTGTTATTGCCCGCTTACTTGAGAACGGGGTTTGCCTGTTGTCGCAGGGAGGCAATAACCATGTCACTGGCTTTGGGGTGGGTGTACGAGAGGGTCAGCCGTTGCAGCGGAGGGCTTGGCTGTGGCTGAGGTGCGGAGGCACCGGCCGAATGCTGCTGCTGCTGCTCGCTTTGCGCCTCATGCTGCATTTGCATCCCCGGCTTCTCCCACTGACGTTAGTTTTAACGGCGGCAGGTCCGCATGCACCCTATAGAGAACGCTACCATACGACTGTGTTCATTTGCTTTCGCTGGAGAAGTCCTCTCTGTCTGTTTCGATTAGTTGAAAAAGTTAAAGCAAGAAAATTGCTAATAATAAGCCAATGTTTTTCACCCCATCTGAAGTGCGATGATTGGCTCTAGTGTGCGTTGGCTGCTACAGCATCAGGTGCTGGTAAACTGAGTTGCTAGCTTGAAGGTAAAAAGTCTTTGTTAGATTTATGTTAAAAAATCCCAGTTGGATACGAAGACATTGACACTTGAATTTTTGTGTTTGTACAAACACACCTAACTTCAGTTGATGATGCTGTACAGCCACAGCCTCTGTGTGATGATGAACAGCCCCAAGAGCGGCTAAATAAAGCATGGAAACCTCACAATTGAAAAACAAAAATCAATTTAAAATACTGAACCTTTTTGTATTAATTTATTTTTTTGGCAGTTTATTTCGACTTTCAAGCTTAGAGTAGAGCACCTAGGTAGTAAGCTCTCAGCACGCTGCACCTCCAAGGTGCGACTCAGTACTCTGTCTGAAACGCAGCCTTCTCGTTTTCCATTATCTTCAGAATTTTCTCTGTAAATCTTTGCCTTAATTATTTGTTTCTTTTTTTATATTGCGCGTTTTTTTCTTAAAGACCAACAATGGTACGGGTACAATGCGGCTGGTTCAATTCCATGCGATAGCGTCCCTTAAAGACAGAACAAGCCCCTTTAACTTGGTAGTGGTTCGCTCATGGTGTCAGGTTACCTGGCTCAATGCTAAGCATATCGCAAGCAATAGCATCCTCATGTCGTCTTGGGCTAGGAACGGCTCCATGTGACATCAGGCTGAGATTGGAAGTGACCTCAGGGGGCATATGCGACTGTCTCGTATTCACAGCGGTCGAGTTTAAATTTATAATTTTGTGCTTGCAGGAACTGCCTCAAGATGTTGCCAAGGAGCTGGCTTCCACGGCGAAGGCCATCGCAGCCCCAGGCAAGGGAATCCTTGCAGCTGACGAGTCCACGGGTGCGTCACAGACATCTTCCCGATGCATTCAGAAACCTCCTTCATGGCCTAATTTAGATTTCCTCACTTGTCGTTTTTACCTATAAAAGAATGAAGCGTGTGAAAGATTTGGGGTGTAGGGTCTAGTTGCGTCACATGATCCTTCCTATGTATTCAAAAACGTCTTTCCAAGCCAAGTCAGCTCTAATCACTTGTCCTGTTCTTACCTACAAAGGCATTAGAGTTATTAGTGTGCAATGAACAGCTCAAAACCGGTCACTCCTTCGGGCAGGTTTGTGGCTTCCTTAGGGACGATTCAGAAGCGCTTCAACAGCATCAATGTTGAGAATAACGAGACGAACAGAGCTGCCTACAGAGACTTGTTGTTTTCCACGGAGGGCCTTGGCCAGTACATTTCCGGCTGCATTCTCTTTGAGGAGACGTTGTTTCAAAAGAACGCAGCGGGCGAGTCAATGGTGGAACTTTTAAAGAAACAAAACATTATTCCAGGGATCAAGGTTGACAAGGGGCTAGAGACCATTCCCCGCACAGACGACGAAAAGGCTACCATGGGCCTTGACGGCCTCGCAGAGCGCTGCCAACGATACTACGCGGCAGGGGCTCGTTTTGCCAAGTGGCGAGCGGTGCTATCTATTAACCAAAGCCAGGGAAAACCCTCAGATCGTTCTATTGCAGAAGTCGCTTATGGCCTGGCGAGGTATGCAGCGATTTGCCAGCAGAATCGTCTTGTGCCAATCGTGGAGCCGGAGATTCTCACCGACGGCTCGCATGACATCACCGTCTGCGCACAAGTCACAGAGAAGACCCTCGCAGCTGTTTTCAAGCAGCTCAGCGACCAGGGGGTTTTGCTGGAGGGAGCCCTGCTGAAGCCCAACATGGTTACCCCAGGCTCAGACTGCCCTATCAAAGCCAAGCCCGAGGAAGTCGCGTTTTACACTGTCCGCTCCCTTGCACGCACAGTACCTCCTGCCCTCCCTGGCGTGACGTTTCTCTCCGGAGGCCAGTCTGAGGAGGAGGCTTCCGTGAACCTCAACGCGATGAACCGCATCGGCCCTCACCCTTGGGCCCTCACATTCTCCTACGGACGCGCCTTGCAAGCCTCCACGCTGCAGGCCTGGGGAGGCAAGGCCGAGAACAAGGTCAAGGCGCAGACAATGTTGCTGAAAAGAGCACAAGCAAACAGCGAGGCGCAGCTAGGGGTCTACGCAGGTGACGCTGGAGGGGCTGGGGCCTCAAAATCGCTTTTTGAGAAGCACTACGTGTACTAAAGCATTTTGGCGGATGTTCTGGTATCACCTGCTTTCCACCGATATGCGCACAAAGCAATAAACCTCTAGCTGTATGTTTGCTGCTTACGGTGTTATGTTGGGAGAAAATAAACCGCTTAACCTTTTCCCCTTCTGACACTAACGCTTGTTCATCCTACAAACAAAACAAAATTTTCGTATTTTTCAGGGAACACAGGACGACAGCCAAGCTGCACAGTGTAGGTTTTAGAAGCCTGATTTGGCACTTTGGCCCGCCCTTAATAAATTAGTAGTGAGACTTGACAAATGAGAAACGTCCAAACACAAAATAATAGTCCTCTCCATATTTCAGAGCACGATAGGCTGCGTTCATGTATTTCGACATTTACCACCTGCGCATCTACTAAGGGATTATGAGGAGGCACTTGTGTTGGGCGACAATGAAACAAGCTGTCGCATGTTCTTGCCGTTTGGAAGTGCTGAAGCTGGCATGACCGCAGAGCAGCGAGGGAAACAAGGTCAGAATTTTGGGGGGGCTAATTATTCTTACTTTATTTTTCTTGTTAGTACTTACAGCTCTAAGCAGAGGCCTATGCAACATAACCTTATCGGAGTTGAACACAGCTAATGAAAAACGATCTATACGAGCTCTTTTGGTTAAAAAGAAGCTAAATGTAACTTTTAAATCAATTAAAGAATTTGGATCTGAATTAAAGCTAATAGAGGAACCAGCCTTTTAAGCATAGATAAAGCTGACTGTGTTACCACAGGCCATGCTGCACTATTAAAATAAGATAGCAGCATCGGACTCAGTAACTGCCCATGAGCGACAAAAGCTAAATAAGCAAAAAGTTTATAGTTAATAATTAGAACGTCATTTGATTGCTTTGTAGGGGTAACAAAGGGAAGACATGGGGGGAAGTGTTTCTCTAGCATCCTCTCTAGCACCCTGATATAAAAGGAGGTAGCTCGGAAACCAAAGGGTGAATTAACTACCGCTTCCAAAATAAAATTTTGCTTAAACTAATATATTACGGAATGCGGTGCTGAAATTGAAGTGTTAAAATCGATTTTTTGTTAGCCCCAATCAAAGAGAGGATGTCTCAGAAACGAAGTGTAAGAGGGCTTCTTTTAGCATTGTCTGTACTTTGCATGCTTGCACTTGCTTTTAAAAAGTAATTGGAATTTACTAATTTATGTAACTTACTCCCGTTTGCAAGGTACATAGCGTGGGGCTACAGCACCTATTCAACTGGAGCTGTTCCCACAATCGACTCTATGGGGCACCACCCTTCCTGATGTTCGGGAGCACGAGGGAGAGGGTTGTTCTGTGGGTCGCATTTTGTTGACTTTTTGAACTTTTGTTTGCACTTTTGTAATATATTCTTTGTTTTTATACTACGGTGTTTTTTTGAAATGGGAACCGGGAACGCAGTAAGAGAGAGTGCCCCTGAGGGTACCTCTGTTCCTCTGGAAAACCCCAACAAGGACATTACGCGTGGTGAGCATCTCATCCTCGCGTTTGGTTGCGCCATCGCTGGTTTAATGACGCTCATCCCTTTTCAATTCATCGTCGTTTTGTTACCTGTTCTTTCGGACCACTTCCTAGACGGGAAGCAAGTGGGTAATTCGTTTCTTGGTCTTTATGAGGGGGGTTGCATCCTTTTCCTTTTTGTGATTCTCAAAGTTGGCAGTCTGCACAAATGGCTTATTGAAGGTGCTCTGTGGATATCGCTCATTTGCATGGCGGCCCTCCCGCCTGCAGTTTTTTACGGTAGCATTACCTCCCGTCTCGTCCTCATGCACATAATCCTTTTGTTCTTGGGTGCATGCAACGGCATGCTCCATTCGGGTGGATTTGCCCATGCGTCGATCTTGCCTCGGAATTACGTGGGGATTGCCTCTGCGGGGCAGGCTACGGCCGGATTATTCGCATTTGCTGTGACTGCCATTTTGATGAACTGGGTGTACGACATGAGCGTCAAGGAGGATGTGATGTGGTGTACCGGCGTTATCTGCGGGATTTGTTTTATAGTATCGCTGTTGTCCTTAATTTACATGCACATATTCTTGAACACAAGAGTGTGCAAAACCTCGGTATACAATGCTATCCATGGGGCAGCCAGCGGACAACAGCAGCAAGATGAAGACCGAACCGTAAGCAGCGACGTGGAAGACCAAAGAGAGAGAGACAGCAAAGCTTCTAAAGATGAAACTAATCTTCCTCCACGGCCTTGGCTTGCCATCATCAAAGGATCCTTTTGGGAACTCACATGCGTGTTTGTTGTATTCTTGGTTACTTTCACTCTCTTTCCCAAAGTCGGGCCAGTGTCGTTCAACTTCGACGGGCAGGCACCAGGGAAAATGGTGCTTCTCTTTGGCATGCATTTCATTGGAGATTTCCTCGGTCGTTTGGCTGTGAAGCTTCCCGACATGCATCCCATATTCAGCTTTATCTTTCTTTCTCGCACGGCGAATATTGTTGCCTGTTTCCTCCGTCTTTTGTTCTTTGTTCCTTTTATGCTTGCCATGAAGATGACTGACGTCCCCCTTATTAACAATTTCGCATGGCTGATGTTCATGCAATTCCTGCTCTCTTTCACTCTGGGGTGGTTTGCAAGTGTCGCATTCATTCAGTGTTCCATGTCCGTAAAGCGATCATCTGAAAAGGCACGCATGGGATCCTTGACTGGATTGACGCTTGCCTTCGGAATCTTCTTTGGTTTGTATATTGCTATGGCTTTTTAGAAGCTTAGCGATCATCGCCGTCGGCTGTTGGATGCGCGGTGCATTTGCAGTCTCATCTGTGCAGTATGCTCCATTAGGAGTCTTCTACTTTTTGCAGCCTTCTGAATCCTAGAAGGTGCCCGTAATTATTCCTCTTTACTTGCTGTATGCATTTTTAAAGACCGCCTGTGGGGACCATCAGATCTGTTCAGTTCCGTGACGCCTTGTTTTTCGCACTTTTTGAACTTGGCGTGCAGCCGTGCAGGGGCTGGCCAAGTATGATATATAGAATTTTTTTCAACAAAATGGAAGCAAAGCGACAGGGAACATAGAGCTTATGGAAAGTATGCTGCTTAGGACAGCGGCTGCGACAGATTGGGAGCTGGTCGTTTTGCAAGCCTTGTCTTGTGTGTACAGTAACCTTTTTCGAATCAATAACTACCGCAGGCGAATACCCATCAGGGTAAAGGATTGACATGTAGAGAACTAAATGTTAGCGGCAGTTGTTGCATTAGGACCTAAGCCAGACCTTCACGTCTTCCCCAACGCGCACTTTCCGCACTAGCAGACTGATAGTCGTGGGAGAATGGCAGTGTAACGAGCTGCAAATGCGAATGAGAAAGCAAAAGAGAGTACATACACTCGGAATGAATTTTTTCTAAGGTGCACCCAAAACACTGTTGCTAGTTCCGAGGCAAAAGAAAACTTCAAGCCCCAAGGGCCCCTGGGGTGAGGCTGCTGATAGCAGGGAGGCAGGAAGTGACCGTTTCGGATAAGGAAGACTATTAATTCGATGGCAGCGGCGGCCGCCACAGCAGCAAATGGGAATTAAAGAATTCAGCAAAAGATGCCCTTTAGGCTTCTAACTAGTGCAACTTTTCTTGCGTTGACTGCGGCTGCTGACACTCCACTGTCGCTGCAGCAGAGGCTGCATGCACGTTACCTGAGGTTTGCAGCAGCAAGCAACCTTACCCGCTGCTGCGCCCCCCTTTAGGTGACCCACTGGGGTCCTGGGGGGAGGCACTACTTGCTGCTGTTGGTGCTGCTGCTGCATCTCCAGTGTCTGTCCAGCTGCGGCAGTGCTGCTGCCCCTGCGCTTCTTGGGGGCCCCCAAACCCACTGTTGAGGGGCCCCTCTGACTGTCCTGCACCCGAGCTTCCCTCCCACTGAGCAGAGGAGGGGCGCATATGTTGCTGGTGCTGCAGCATCTGCATGCATACGCAACACAAACAGCAATTTCTGCATGCACAGCTCCAAACCCTTACTGGAGCAGCAGCAGCAGTGGCTAGCATGACGGTTAAGCTAAAAAGGCAGAGAAAAGATGAGCGCGGAGAAGCAACAGGGGAGAGAGGCAGCACGTATACATGCATGCATTCATGCTCTATCTACTACTTAGAAAGGGATGGGATTGTTGTTATCACCTGCTGCAGCGCCAGCAGTTGTGCCAGCTGCGTCTCCGCACGTCTTCCAGAGGCCGAGGCTCTCTTTCTCTCACGTTTGCTTGTCGCCGTCTGCACGCAGACACCCCAGGGAGCCCTAAACGCGAGCAAGCATGCAGGCAGCCCCAACACCCTTGTTTTTGAACCAAACGCTACTGCACGCGTGTATATGCATGCACGCATGTATGTATGCACGTATTTATGCACGCATGCATGCACACACATAGACACAGACATATAAGTGGGCATGTACAAAAACAAGTGCATGCAGATGCAGCCAGCGCATGCATCCAAGGGCTGCAAAGCCGTGCCTCCTGGGGGCCCTCTCACCTGCCACTGGGCTGCATCCTGAAGGGCCTCAAGGTGTTGCTGAGCGCAGTGGAGGGCCCTGCGCCTTTCGGCCGCACTGAGGCGGCAAATATCTTCTGCCCTTAACGCCAGTAGCTCAGAGGCAGACGCTGCATGCAGCCCCTCCTGCCCAGCCCCAACCGCGCCAGAAGAAACTTCCTCCCCACGGGTACGCTGCTGCACCCAGTGGCATGCAGCTCTGCTCTCATCAGGGGCTAGCCGGGGAGAAGAAGGGGGGCCCCTAGGAGGCCCCGTCCCGGAAGATTGCCGGCCCTCCCTAGGGGGGCCCCCAGGAGAAGGGGAAACCCTAGGGGGACCCCCGGGGGAGGGCCGGTCCTCCTGACGGGCCTCCACTGGGGATGAGGGCCCCTCCGAAGGGGCCCTGGAGACGGGAGGAGGCCCAGCTGAGGAGACCCCAGGGCCCCACAAGCCCGTGGAATCACTTGCCCATGCAGGGCCCCTTACGGCCAAGGTACGAGGCGACTGTGCATGCTTTTGCTGCTGCTTCTGCTGCTTCTGCTGCTGCTGCCGCTGCTGCATCGGCCAGGATATGGTGCTGTGGAGTGGCGCCTCAGAGGCTTGTGCTGCTGGGAGAGCCCCTCCAGCAGACCTATGGCAGGGGCCCGGGGGGGGCCCCCAGCCCCCCGATTTGGGGGCGTCAGCTTGGCCCTTAAAAGGCTGCCCCAGCTTACTTGTAGGAGCTCCTGCTGAAGGGCCCTTGCCCCACGAGTAGGGCCCCCACTCTCCGGCTGAGGGGGAACACGCGGCAGGGCCCCCGGCTGCGCCTTCAAAGGGAGGAAACCCCAGGGGCCCCTCAGCAGCAGCAGCAGCAGCGCTGCATACTGGCGGCTCAGCAGTAGCACCCGTGGGGGCCCCTCTGGGGGCAGGCACCTCGGAAGAGACCTTATGGGGAAAGGATTCGCTGCTAGTGCCCCCTGAGGGGCCCCTCGCTGCAGCAGATGCTGGACGTCGGCTCTGATCACCTGATGCTGCTGCTGCTGGTGCTGCAGCGGAGTATCCTCCCCGAGGCCGAGCGGCAGGGTCAGAGGCGGCTGTGGAAGCTGCAGGGGCCCCCACGACAGAGGCCCAATTTCGTCTGTGGCGGTCGGCCCCTGAGGGTCCTTCCCCGTGAGCCCCTGGGGGCCCCCAGCCTTCTTGAGGGCCACATGCGGGGGTTATTGGGGGAGGGGGGGGAGGCTGCCGAGTCTGTGGAGTGTCGGGGGGCCCCTCCTGGGGGCCCCCCGAATCATGACGAGCCCGGGGGCCCCTCGCCGACTGCACAGGATGAGAAGAATTCGACATACCGCCAAGCCCACCCTGCAGCATTGGAGTGGGGAGGCCCCCTCGGGGTCCAATCAATGTACCTGCATGCGCCCCACGATGCACCCCCACGCTTTGCTGCTGCTGCAGTTGCTGTTGCTGCTGCAGTTGCTGCTGCTGCTGACGGCACCACCCGGTGGGTGTGGGAGGAATGTTGGGCCCCCCGCCTCTGTTGCTGGGGCCCCAGTGAGGGCTGCCGCCCTCGGGGCCCCCTTGGTGGGGCCTCCCCCCCTTTGCGGTCTGCAGGGACCTCTGCTGGCCTGCGCTGTTGCGGCTGAGATTGCTAAAAATGGTGTCAGCAGAGCCCCTGCGGGGGCCCCTCAAGAGGCCCCCAGACCCAGGGGGTGCAGGTGTCCCCATGCAGACGACACCGGTAGGAATTCTCCGGTCCCAAACCTCCCTGCCGGTTTGCTGCTGCTGCTGCTGCTGCTCTTGAGGAGAGACACGATGCAATGAAATCCCCTGGGGCCTCGTCACAGCCGCAACATAAGAGACTTCAGCTGCTGCTGACCCCTCCAGTTGCTGCTGCTGCTCCTGCTCCTGCTGCTGCTGCAGCTGGGAGTTCGCAGCAGCAGCAGCAACTGCAGGCTCAACGGTGCTCTTGCTGCTGCTGCTGGGGTTGGGTGTCTCTGTTGTTAGGGGCGTCTTTGGGTGTACGTTGCTGTTTTCTGTCGCTGCTGCCTGCGGCTCCCCTTCAGCCTCAGCCTGAGGCCCACGGCCTCGGAGGCCCCCCCCCAGGAACCTCCTCGGTGTCTCCCCCTGGGGGCTTATGGGAGCCATGGGGCCCCGTCCCCCCATATTGGGAGTCATCGGGTACACTCTACTGTGCTGCTGCTGCTGTTGCTGCTGCTGCTGCGCTGCAGTAGTAGGGGAAGAGAGACAAGAGTACCGCGTCGGCTCGTAGTGGGGAAGCCCCGCATGTCTTAGGGGCCCCCCCTGCATGCGTCTCCTGGCGACACTACCTGGAGGTGACCCTTCAGCAGCAGCAGCAGCAGCAGCAACAGCAGAAGTAGGGGCAGGGGAGCCGCTGCTGTCTCCTCTCCATTGCTGAAGGTTGTTGGGGCCCATGAAGGGCCCCATAGCGGGTGGGGGTCCCCCTTCTAGAGGAGCCCCCACCAACGCAGCCTGCGTAGAGAATGCGTGGGCACCCTGCCAAAAAGGGTCTCTGCTTGGAGGGAGACTATGAAGCTGCTGCTGCTGCTGCAGCTGCTGCATCAGCTGCTGCTGCTGCATGCCGTTACGAGCAGCAGCAGCAACGCGATGTCTGATCAAGGAAGGGGGGTGGGCTCTCCTGAGCCTATCGTTAACGGGGGCCCTGGGCCCCCTGGGCCCCTCAGCCCCTTGGCGGGGGCCCCCCCCGCGAGTCTCCCAAGGGGGCCTCCCAAGGCTGCATGTGCTTCGAGGTGACCCCATAGAAGAGGGCCCCCCCCCCGTGCGGTTGTCAAGGGCGTAGCTCCCAATGCTGCTGTTGCGTCTGCAGCCTCTGGTGCAGTATGGCATGAGGCACTGCACGGCTATGGCGGCTTCTGCTGCTGCTGAGGCCTCAATCGGGAGGCTTGCTGCTTCAGAGGCCTCAGCCAGCAGAGACCCCCCATCCCCTTGGCCAGCCTCAGCGTCTCCCCCAGCAGCCTCCTCGCTTCTGCTAAGGCCAGGAACCCCACCTCCCCTGCCTGCTGCTGCTGCTGCTGCTGCTCTTGGGGTGTAGCTGCAGCTGCAGAGATCTACTCCGCATGCATTGAACGCGGAGCATGCGTAGTGGGGGCCTCGGGGCTTGGGGCCCCCCCCCCGAACGACTGTCTCTCCCCTGCTGCGGGGCCCCTGGCCAGTGGCCCCCTCGGGTGCTGCCTTGCGCAGCAGCTGGCAGAGGGTGAGGAGGCCCCTCAGCTCATTGTCATCTAGGCGCAGGCTTGGCATCTGCTGCTGCTGCTGCTGCTGCTGCTGGTTGGGCGAAGCTTCTTCTGTGGCAGTGGAGGGGGGGACCCCTTCTGGGGTCGTCTGTCCCTCCTTAGGCCTCCTCTGTCTGCTGCTTAAAGGCCCCTCCTCGGGAGTTGGGTGTTGCGGTTGGGGCCCACAGGGGGCCTCACTGCCAGGCGCATCCCTCCCTAGGAGCCCCTGAGCCTCAGGGCGTCTCCTGGGACTCGAGGGGCCCCTCGCGCTGAGGTCACCTCTAAAGCCCCCCTCTGAATAAGAACCCAAAGAGAGCCTCCTAACAGGAAACTCGGGGGCCCCCCCAACCAAAGGGAAAAGAATGAGAGGTGCTATCTGCAAATGGGAGGCAGAGGAGTGGCTGAGTCTGTGGAGGTATCTGTGAGTGTTTTTGAAAATAAGAGACCGAAACAGTTTACTGTCTCCTTTCTGCAGCACGGCAGACAGCATCGCCTGGCCTCGTCGAAGCGCATCCACAAGCCTCACAAAAGCAGGCTCGCTGACACTCCGCCCCAAATTATTGGCATTATGAAGGGGGTCCACCACGTTGATACACCGGAGGGCGAAGCTGCCTCCCCCTCCACCTGTTACGCAGCAGGGGGCCCCTGGGTGCTGGAAGGTCCCCGGGGGGCTCCCAGGGGGCCCCCCAGCACCCCCGCCACAAGGAGCGCCGTGAGACACACGAAAGCTGGAAGGGACTCCGGCATGGCTACGGGAGGCTCCTGCTGCAACGCTGCTGCTGCTGCTGCTGCTGCTGCTGCTGCTGTCGGCAGAGGAAGCCTCCTCCTCAAAAACCCCGAAAGCCACGCCATTCCGCGGGGGCCCAGGGGCCCTTAGGGGGCCCCCCATGGGTCCATAGCATGCACGGAAGCTGCAGGTTTCACAGACAGCAGCAGCAGCAGGAGCAGGCCTTCTTTTGAGGCCCAAGGAGAACCCCGAAGATTGTCTCTATTTTAAATGCTTAGGAGACACCCGCAATGAAACACCTCAAGAAAGAAAGAGACAAGAGAGGCAAAGGAGACAGTTGAGAAAGAGACAAAGGGAGACACTATACAGTGTACATACACTGCAACGAGAGAGACAGAAATGCGATGCGGACAGCAAGGGGCCTACCGTCTTCTGCACTCCTCAATAAAAGAAAAGTCGGCGATACTTCTGCACACGCGGTTGCTGAGGACCTCCCTTGGGATACCTCTTTGGGGTTGCTGCTGCTGGGCTATGAAGGCCAACCTCTCGAAGCGCATGTCTCCGTCTTTAGGGTTGCCGCTGCTGAGCTCGCACAGCTGCAGCAGCTCGTGCGGAGGCTCCCCATACTGCTGCTGCTGCTGCTGCTGCTGCAGGCGCTGCTGCCGATTCGCATGCCGCAGCAGCCAGAGGGGGAGGGGCCCCGCGGCCGTGGCAGCAAAGGCTGCCCAGTTGAAAGTGGAAAAATAGGAGAGAAAAGCTTGGAGGACCTGCAGAGGGGTTTCAAGTTGGGAGGAAGGGAGATATGAAAAAAGATGCAACACCAACACCTCCAGGCAGTAAGACGCCAGCAGGCCCGAGCGGCTCCCCAGCAAATGGCTTTCATAGGCCATCCAAGCCTGCAACCCCAAGAGGCAACACATGAACACAAATTCACAAGATGTGCAGACGGAGACACTTTTCTGTCTCTCTGCCCCAAACCCTCTCTCTGTCTCTATCTCTGTCTCTCTCTATCTCCCTGTCCCTTTTTCTTTGGGTCGATCTCCCTGTCTCTTTCTCCTATACCAGAGACAGAGGAATACAATTAAGGAGACAGCGAGAAAGAGACAGACAGAGAAAAAGAGACAGACAGAGATAGAGACAGAGAGAGAGACAAAGAGAGACAAAGAGAGACAGATAGAGGCAGAGAGAAAATGACAAAAAGATAGAGAGAGAAGTATCAGTGGAGAGGAGGCACAAGTGTGTGCTGTGCAAAGTGGCTCTTTGAAAGTGGGGTTGTTGTTACTGAGAAACTGGGGACAGTGTCTCCCTCACCTTCACTAAAATGACGGAGCGCTTGAAAAGATGCCCACGGCCGATGCGCCTGTCGAGAAGTTCGAGAAACACCAGGGAGCAGCAGCCCCCCACCTGACAGCAAAACAAACAAACACACAATTCTGTGTCTCCTCAGACGCTGTCTCTGTCTGTCTCTCCGTCTCCTAGGCCTTAAGGTCTCTCCATCTGTCTCCTGTCTCTGCCTTTGCCTCTGTCTCTGTGCGTCTGTCTCTGCCTCCTGTGTCTGTCTCTGTCTCTGTGCGTCCGTCTCTGTCTCCTGTGTGGTGTGTCTGTCTCTGTGCTTCTGCCTCTGTCTCTGCGTGTCTGTTTTTGTCCCTGCCTTTGCCTCTGTCTCTGTGCGTCTGTCTCTGTCTCCTGTGTCTATCTATGTCTCTGCGTGTCTGTCTCTGTCTCGGGTGTGGTGTGTCTGTCTCTGTGCGTCTGTCTCTGTGTGTGTTTGTCTCTATCTTTGCTGTGGTGTCTCTGTCTCTGTGCGGCTGTCTCCGTGGGGTGTCTGCCCACCTTATTGACGCTGAGATCGACGGCGAGGTTATCCACTTGTAGTTTGAGGATTTTCACGTCTGCCTTCACCAGATGTGCATTGCGTATTCTTGGGCCTGAGGGCCCTGGAGGGTCACCTGCAGCTTCCTGGAGGCCAACGCCCCTCCCCTCGACTTTCAGGTCACCTCGTCGAAACCTGAGGTGCAGATACACCAGAAAAGCCTCGCTGGCCTCCTCACTCTCCACCTGCCCTGTCTCCGGAGAGAAGGTCAAAACCCCCACGTCGAGATCGCCATCAGGCAGATATGTCAAAAGGGGGAAAGAGCCGTAGCAGTGTACAGCCACACACACGTCCGACATACACCACACGCTCCTGCTGCTGCTGCTGCTGCTGCTGCTGCTGCTGCTGCTGCTG
>NPHX01000529.1:138275-150280 GCA_002271815.1 Eimeria falciformis
CTGCAGCTGGTTCTGCTGCTGCTGCGGCTGGTCTTCCTGCTGCTGCTGCTGCTGCTGCGGCTGTTCCTGCTGCTGCTGCTGCTGGTGCTGCTGCTGGCGGAAATCAGAGAAGGCCTCAATGATCGCCGCCCGGAGATGCCTGAAGGCCTCAGCCCTCACCTTGGATCGTTCCTCATTAGGCCCTACAGAGACAGAGACGGAGACAGAGACAGACAAAGACAACAGATGCAGAGACAGAGACAGACAGACAGGGAAGAGACAGAGACAGACAGACAGGGAAGAGACAGAGACAGAGACAGACAGAGAAAGAGATGAGACAGAAGCACGAGATACAGAGACAGAGACAGACAGAGACAACAAAGACAGAGACACAGACAACAGAGACAGAGACAACAGAGACAGAGACAACAGAGACAGAGACAGAAGAGAGCGGGCCAGAGACAGAGACAAAAGAGACAGAGACAGACACAGAGACAGAGACAGAGACAGAGCACATACAGAGACAGAGACATAGAGACAGCACAGACACGGAGAAGAGACCGAGCAAAGACAGAGACAGAAATACAGCATATACAGAGACAGAGACAGAGACAGAGCACATACAGAAACCGGGACAGAGATGGAAGTGAGACAGAGACAGAGATACTGGATGCAGACAAAGCATTCCTGCGCAGGTAGGCGGCGGCTAGCTCAGCGGGTGGCAACACCCAACATCGAAAGGATAGAAGTGACCCTGATGATCAGCAGCAGCACAAAGAGGAAGAGAAAACGGCGAAGGGGAGACGAGCCAAAAACCTCACCAAGAGCAATTATAAAATCGTCTGCGATAGCGTCAAGCTCTGCTGACACATGCTGCTGCCCCATTGCTGCTGCTTCTGCTGCAGTTGCTGCTGCTGCTTTTGCTGCTGCTACTACACCAGAAGGCGCGCGGCTTCCAAGGCACAGCCCCTCATTGCCTTATGTGTGGGGCCTCTTCTGTATATCCTCCAGTCAGTACCTGAGCAGCAGCAGCAGCAGCAGCTTTTGCTGCTGCTGCTGCTGTTGCTGCTGCTGCTGCTGCTGCTTTTGCTGCTGCTGCTTTTGCTGCTGTTGCTGTTGCTGCTGAAAGCCAGCAGGAGCCTGTCTAAAAATGCAACTCTTGGGGGCAAGGGGCCCCGCAGCCCCTGAGAGTCTGGGGAAAAGGCTGCGTCTCCGTGTGTGTCCTGGACAAAAAAACTAGCTGTCTTCCTGCTGCTGCTGTTGCTGCCGCTGCTGCTTCTGTTGTTGCTGCTGCAGTTGGGTGATGCACATGCAGAAGAGAGCTAAGGAAGGACGGACAGACCCGCTTCTCGTCTGCCTCGGCCTCTGGCACAGAAGGGCATTAGTTATTACCCTGTCAATAAAAAACCCTAAAAATCAAAGCATATAAAAGGCTAGGGGCCCCCGAGGATGAGCGCCGCATGGGGCCTCCATACTGCGGCAGTAATAGTACAGCAGCAGCACTAGCAGCCACTGCCAGCGATGTATACATTTGTGTTTTAGACGCTTTCTTTTTGATATTACCAAAAATTAAAGTAATTTAATGTGTACCAGAGTGTTATTTGTTGCAGAAAACTTGGAAAATTCTAGAATGGGGGGACGCTCCACCGACACCACAAGCAGCTGGTTGAGAGCAGGAGCGACGGGCATTCCATTTAGACAGGGAACATTCTTTTCTCTTTCCACCAAAATCATTTTTTGGCATTTAGATTCTTTATTAAAATTAAACAAATACTCAACAAAAAGCTTCATTTCCCCACAAACGGATGGCCTCCCCTCGGAGCGTCTCATGGGTCTGTGCAGTACAAAAAGGTGTATGGTGGTATAGGATAGTTCATCTGTCTTTTAAACTTTAAATTGTTGGAGTTAGAGCCCTAAGTTATCTATGCGTGGAATGATTATGTCTTTGCTTCTTCGAAGTAGCAGGCCTGCTCCTCGGCTTGTGTGTTGTTGGGATGCGTGTGTGTCTCCACCCAAGGCGCAGCTGTCCAGGGGCCCCTTAACCTTCTCTGCCTGCCGTTTGGCTGTAGTGAGGCCACTAGGGTTAGTGAAAGGCAATTTTGTGCATGCATACTTCTTTGTCTAAAGGCCTGTAGGCAGATTTGTTCACAGGGTGTGTCTCTCTCTCTCTAAAGCCCTGCCCTCTACGCCAGAGGGAGGCAGGCAGGGCAAGCTGCTGCAGGCTCCCTGCCTGCTGGAAGAGCGTCTTGGCCTGGACACATGAAAACTCTAGCAAAGATGCTTTTGTGTTCTTCACTGCATGTCCTCTCTCTGCTGTTCAGTCGGCTTTTGAACGATGAAAAAGAAGACAGGCAGACAACAAACCTCGTCACGGCCAGCTCCACATAACCGTGCTTGTTTGTTTTGTAAGGTGCTTGTATATACAGTTTTGCAATTGTTTTCTAAATGTATTTATATACGCAGAAATACACATGAATAGACAGATGTGGGCAGGGCACCCTCATAGCTAACACACACCCGACAAGCAACGGACCTAGTTTGCCTTTGAGGGCGGCCTCTTCGCAGCCCCAGCGGAGGCACGGGGAAACATGCGACATTAATACTCACTGTCTGCCATTCCATGCGTCTCCACCCATCGTCACGCTGTCGTTTCTGTTGGCCACATAGAGGGAACAAGAAAAGCTCCTGCCCCAACCCCTCGCTCGCATGCAGCAACATTCGGCTAAGAGGGCGCCGCACCACGCAGGGTGTCCAAGCCCCAACAATAGCACATTGCATGCACCGGGCACCAGGAGACAACACAAGGTGCTTAGCCAACCTCAGACGGCAAGCTCTCGGCCATGAGCAACCCCACAACCTTTAGCCAATCCCAGCAGCAGAAACACAAACAACGAAAACAGCCCCAAAGCCTCTGCCGCGGTCGTATGCATGCGGCTGTCTCCTCCTCCACGCGGAGAGGCACCCAAATTATCAGAAGAAGATGGGAAAGAGCTCTTCCCCTCTTACCACCGCATGAAAGCCCCAATCGCACCCAGAACTTCTTTGCATGCATGCTGCCGTTGCTGCTGCTGCTCAGCCCCAGCATTTCAAAGAGAAAAGTTCCTGGGGACTCGCAACAAAACAGAGAATGCCTGTGCGTCACCACTTTGAAAATATCCGCAGCAAGAATGCCTCCACTGCGAAGCAAACGGCGTACAGCGGAGACACCTGCAGCTGCACAGAGGCCAAGGGCCGCAAGTGGCAGAGGCGCTGCCTGCTGAGAACGCGCAGAAAGCCCCAGTGAGTGGCTGACTGCATGCGTAGACTTTGCATGCACCAGGTGAGCAGCTCGAAGGCCCGTCCTTCTTCTGGTGCATTTGCGGTATTTCCCTCTTTCGCCCAAGAGCTGCAAAATAAAAAGAAAGGCAATTCATTTGTTTCTGTTGAAGGTGGTGCCAAACAAACTGCAGGCGTCTGTCCTGCCAGAGGCAGAGAAAGAGCAGGCTGCATTTGTCTCTTCTCCCTAAAACCTCTCTTCATTATTAAAAACACGACTCAAGCAACTCAGCCCTCGCTGTTTGACGAAGACAGGCGAGCCCAGCTGGTGTAAAGCAGATGCGCCCTGGCGTTTCGCATGCAACGCAACAGAACGACTTGCAGGTCCATTTAAAAGAGAAACAAATATTTAAATACCAACTAAACCAACTGCAGCGAAAAGACAGGACCAAGTAGGTAAACCGCAAACAGGCAAATCAAAGCATAAAGGAGAGGAGGAGAAAAAAAGGTTCTGGTTTTCAAGCAAGCGTCTGCGTCTGTCTCTGCCTTGCGACTAGTGGCTGAGGGAGAACCCCTTGACCTTCTTAATAAACAAGAGTGGCCAGCTCTGCCCCCGCCTCTGTCGGAAATCAAAAAGAGTTTGCCTCTCGATAGGCTTGCGGATGCCTTCAGCAGCCACAGGCACTCCAAGGCAAGTCGAAAAGACAGACACACCTACAGAGAAAAGAGTTTCACGTGTCTGGCAATTGTTGGGCCAGGAGACTGGCAAAGAAGAACATCAGAAACGATGCGTCTCTCCACAGCACGTCGAGCAGCCTTAGAGTTTAAAAGAACTGTTTCAAAAGGGTTTTGTCTGCACGGACACTCAAGAGACACCCCAAGGAGCACTTTTTCTAGCGTAGCCTGCCGGCACAGAGGCAAGAGAATAAACATATCTTTTTGCAAAGGCCAAGCGCCGAATAAGAAGTGTGATTTTCTTCTCTTCAAATGCAAACTTCACAAGGCGAAACATGGACTAGGAGGAGGGGCAGCAACGCGCGGTGGGGAAGAGAACCCCCATAGGCAATGCTTGTTCCTTACAAGACAAAAAAGAAGCTTTTGCCCGGGCTCGTTCTTCCCTCTCGCTCACACTTTATCCGCCCCCAGCAACCAATTTGCTTGACGCGAGCTGAGCTGGCCAGCCCCCCTACCCTGCGGCCCTTCTCCCGGCTTGGAGCTGCTTGCATGCACCAGACCAAGAGGCGAGATGCACCAGCACCAGCAGGAAGCAACAGCAGCACCCTGAAGGTTTCAACCCCAGTGCAGCAAGTAAGCTTGGTGGTTAAACCCTAGGGTTTGGGGCTTGGTCTCTGCGAAGGGGCTGGGAACCACTTTGCATGCCATCTTATCCCTCTTATCTCTATGTGGTGAAACCATGGAGACAGTGCAATGCTTTGTCTTTCTTTAAAGAAGGCGATGCTGGGGAAGCATTTTCAGCGAGGTGAGGCAGACACTTTTAAGGACGTGTCTTCTGACCTGCTGCCTGCCTTGTTTTAATGAGTTTCCTGCTGTCTCTCCTGTTTTTGTGCTGCTCCTCTTCTTTGCTGTTTCTCTTGAGCGTCGTTTGTTTTTCGTGTTGTTTCGGGTGTATTGCCGAAGCGCCGCTGCGCTTGGAGCACTTTGTAAGCGTTGCTGTCTTTTCTGCTTTCTGAGACAGTGGAGTCTGTGCTATCCTTTGCATGCACGGTGTTGGCCTCTAATGCCATTGGCTGGCTCCTGTCTCTTTCCACTCACCCTAATGCTGCACCTTCTAACGTAGGCCTGGCCTCGGGTCTCCTCAAGAGGACAGCAGAAGACTGTGACACCACAGTTTGAGTAGAGACATTCCGTTTTGCTGCTGCTGCTGCTGCAACAACAGTAAAAGCAATGAGAGACGAAAAGCTGCAATCGAGGCTTTTTATTAGATATTGACAAGGGCTGGATGTTACGCAGAAGTATTTAGCTGTGTTTGTTGTGTGTCTCTGAAGAGCCAAGACAGTGTCTTCGTGTCTTTCTGTCTCTTCTAACCAAATTTCTTTCTGCCCCTCAAAGTCCTTCTAGCCACGCACTAAAAATTTCAGTTTTTGCTTCGTTGTTTGGTGCTGCCACAGACGGTGGAAATTAAGCTGTCTTTGAGGCTCTCTGTTGCCTCTGGGAGCTCACAGCAGCAAAAGAGGCAAAATGCGTTTCCGAGAACCCCAGGGACAACTCAACTGGCCTTATTTTAAAGCTCTATTTTTCAATTTTGTTATTTTTCTGTCTGAGGTTTACCCCTGTGTGTGGTACTTGGAAGACACTCGGATGGTCTTTTCCCCTCCCAAACTCAACCTAACGAAACTCGCCTTAAACCCTTAATTCTTTAGTTAGCAACAATTATTACGTAAATTCAGTTATTTATATTTATAATTTTGGGTTTTAAGCTTATGTTGCAGAGGATAAGGCTCTCGGCTCTTGGGCATAACCAACCCCCACATAACAGGCCACTGGATCTGAAGGACTCCCAGCCCTCCCAACGTCCCCCTTGTGTCTTTAATTCTCTTCCTTGTTGTTTTAAACATTTAAAAAAAGCATCTTTTTCTGCATGTTCCGACGGCTTGAGGCTCCCAGGAGCTGCTTATTTTGTTGTTGATAAACTCAAGGACATACACCTGAGGAGCGAGAGGAGCAACAGGGCTTACCAAGAGAAAGGGGAGGCATATGCAAGGAAACTCCTTTGAAATATAAAATGCACTTTGCATGAACTTTGTTTGCAATGAAACCTTGGTTCTCCTGCTTTTTTCGGGCTGTTCAGGAGGCAAGAGGGTTTTGGTATTTTTCTCTTCGTGTCTTTAATTAGAGAAACTGTTTTCTTGTAGTCCCTTTTTGGCTGAAACTTTTTTGCGGCTTTTCTATGCTCCTGGCACGGTGGTGGTCCATTGGTCCTGCTGCACTTTGGGTCTCCCTTGGGTCTTCTCTCCTCCCAGGCCGCATGCAGCAGAGCAAAGCCGCAGAAACTCGGGCCAATCTTGGGGGCATGCAGCCCCACAAGTTGCTGCTGCTGCTGCTGCTGCTGACGGTGCAGGTGGGCAGCAGCAACAGCGAGCGCGTGACTATAGAGGTGACTAGCACGAGGAGCTGGACCGGCAAGATAGCTCCTGAGCCAGCACCAATCGGGTTTAACGACGCAGAAAAAATAGCGAAACTTGTCAAGGCGGATTTGCCTGTCTTTACATTTCCTCAAAGGGAAGGCTGGACGTTACCAAAGAACAACGTGTACCAAAGTTACATGTGTCGGTTTTCAGCGCTCGATCAACCTTGTTGGGACTTTCCGTATTTCTATTTTGGGGAATCAGGATATGTTAAATATCCCATGAGCCTCTATTGTCCTCCTGGGAGTTGCTGCTCAGGAAGCAACACCCAGACAGTCTGCCGCGTCCAGTGTGGTACTGTAAATCGTTGGAATTTTATGGATGCACACCACTGCACTTGCCAATCCCGTGGCAAAATGTGCGGGCCCGATAGTGACTGTGACGACAGCGCCAGGAGTCCTTGGGGCGGCACGGTTTGCCGCTGCAAAAAGGGGCTTGTGGGAGACGGGGTCACCTGCCATCCCGACCCTTGTGCGGACAAGGCGAAGAACAAATGCCATCCTGGGGAGTGCAAGGCACGGCCAAACGGCCACAGCTACTGCGTTTGCCCTCACGGCTACTACTGGAACGACTTTGACCCTTTTAGCCCCGAGTGTCTTGTTGCGGATACATGCGTTGACAACCCGTGCGGGCCTAAAGAGGCTGTGCTCGAGTGCAGGACAGACGAGGTCTTACAGTACACCTGCGTATGCAGAGAGGGGTATCAAGTGGGAAGCGTAGACGGCAAACCGCGCTGCGTTCGGTCCAAGGCGAATGTCATCAAGTGTGAGAACGTTCCCTGCGGCACCGATGGCTTGCTGAGCTGTGCAGACACCGCAGAGGGTCCTGACTGCGTCTGCGAGCACAACTACCGGCTGATTACAGATAAAAGAAAAAAGGTCTGCGTGTATGCCCCCTGCGAGGGCGACCCCTGCGGAGATCCCCCGGCAGTCAAGGCATGCATTCCCGGGCTGCGGACATACTCATGCGCTTGTAATCAAGGGTTTAAGGTGGATACAGTGGACGGACAGCCCAAGTGTGTAAAAGATGTGGTCGACTACACCATCTTTCTCATTGCAGGAGGATGCGTGTTAGCCGGTATTTTGCTCCTCGTACTCAGCTGTTGTGTTTTGAGAAAGAGAATGCTTAAACGAACGTCCCTGGAGCAGTACCAATATGCGGGCATAGACGGCATGCAGGCAGCTTACCAAGATGGAGTTGGTTTTGACAGTAGTCAGTGGATGTGAGACACATACCCGCAGCCAGCGCCACACGCAACTCCCCCTGCTGCTGCTGCTGACGCTACTGCTTTTGCTGCTACAGTAGCAGAAGCAGCGGGGCCAGCAACAACAGCAGCAGCAGCAGCAGGGCCAGCAACAGCAGCAGGGCCAGCAACAGCAGCAGCAACAGCAGCAGCAGCAGCAGGGCCAGCAGCAACAGCAGCAGCAGCAGCAGACCTTTCAAAACAAACAAAGGCAGCGGCCAAACCACGGCGAGCGGCAGAGCCAAAGCCACGACAGCTCAGACGAAAAGGCAGCAAAAGGGACTGGATGCGTTTGAGACTGATACTCGCGCTGCGGATGGAGCTCGAGTGTCTCTTGCTGTCTCTGAGTGGCAGCAGCAGCTGCTGCGGCTGCAAGTGGAGACACACGCTCCCCTTCACTGTCTCCTCACCCTCACTGTCTCCTCCCCATCCCAACTGCTTATCCCAAACAGCACGAGGTGTACAGACACCTCAAAATGCCTTACAGGTCTTTTAAAGGCTCTACTCGGGAGACAGACGAGAGACACCGGGAGACAGCGAAGGAGACACAAAGAGCAGACGGTCCAGCCAGAGACAAATACTGCAGCAGAGGCAGAAACAAGGAGACACACGGCACCCCAGAAGAAGGGACAGACGTGGAAAGATGTGCACAGACGCTCAGCGGGGAGGGGTGGGGAGCGTTGGGGCTGAGCCTTGGATGCAGGAGGCATATCAATTGCCTTCTGTCTCTGCCTAAAGGCACCTTGCGTCTATTTTTGGGTGTAGCTGTGTCTCCTTCCCCGCTGTCTCCTCTGCAAGTGTGCCTCCCTGTGGCCCTAAAAAGAGAGTGGCAGTAAGGACTCTCTGTCTCTCTTTGTGAGGTGTCTCTGGAGGGGGAGTGTTTAAGAACTTATGCGTGTCTGTCTCCCGTGCACTCCCGACCGCTGTGTTGCTGCTGCGACGGTTGCTGCTCTGCTGCTCTGCTGCTGCTGCTGCTTGGGTAGCCCTGAAGCCTCTGCTGCATGCGCCTCAACAGCAGGAGCAGATGCAGCCCCAGATGTCAGGAGCTCTGGGGAAACGCCCAGCACGCTGAGTGACCCCAGGCCTCCTCTGAGGTCGCAAGGTTTTTTATAAAAGGGCAAAGGGCGAGTAAACCCAGCAGCACACCCGATCACAAGAAGAGACACCAAGCAGACAACAAGGAAACAAACTCTAACTACAGCGAATGCAAAAAGACAAAAACAAATTCAGGGACAGAGACACAAAGACAGAGAGACAGAGACAGAGAGAAAGAGACGGAGAGACAGAGACAGAGACAGAGACGCAGAGACAGAGAGACACACAGACAGAGAGACAGAGACAGAGAGACACACAGACAGAGACAGAGACACACACAGACAGACAAAGACACACACAGAGACATAAACAGAGACACACACAGAGACAAACACACAGAGACAGAGACACACATAGAGACAGAGACAGACGCAGAGAAAGAGACATACACAGAGAGACACACACAGCGGCAGAGAGACTGAGAGAAACAGACAGACACATAGAGACGCACACAAACAGAGAAACGTATAGAAATAGAGGGGAGCACAGAGACAGAGACACACAGGCACAGAGAGACACACACAAACACACAGAGACAGAGACACACGCAGAGAAAGGCAGATACACAGAGACAAAGACACACAGACACAGCGACACACAGAGACAGAGAGGACAGGAGACACAGAGACAGAGACACACATAGAGAGGGAGACCCACATAGAGACAGAGACACACGAGATAGAGGCACACACTTAGCCAGAAAGACGCACAGACACAAAGAGACACACAGAGACAGAGAGGGCATAGAGACGCACAGACACACAAAAAGCCAGAGACACACACAAAGATAGAGAGCCACACAAAAGCAGAGAGACACACAAAAACAGAGAGACACAGACAGATAGAGAGACACACACAGAGGGCCACAAAGGGACAGAGGCACACACATAGCCAGAGAGACTCACAGAGACAGACACACACAGACAGAAAGACAAACCGAGACAGATAGGCAGACAGAGACAAAGGGCCACACGTAACTAGAGAGACACACAGAGACAGAAAGACACACGAAGACAGAAATACACACAGAGGCAGAAACACGCCAACAGGGACAGAGACACATACACAGAGACAGAGATTGGCACAGAGGCAGAGAGACACAGAGATACAGGTAGACACACAGGGACAGAGATACACGAAGAGAGAGGGTCATCTAGAGGTGTCTGCACACGGAGAAGCGGGAGTTGCCAGTTGCATAGAGAGCCTCTCTCTCTATGCCTTGCCGCTTGGCTGCTCCTTTCCCTCGCAGGCGAGGGGGCCAGGAGTTTTGTCTGTCTCCCTCAGTGTTTAAGAGGAGACTGCCCGTGCAGCCTGCGGGGTCGAGTGTGGCTAGCGCATGCATGCCTCTACTGCATTGCATGCAGCCCGTCCTGCCTGGTGGAGAAGGCTTGTTCCAGTCGAGTGGATGGCCTCTTGCATGCGCTCAAGGCAAAGGCAGCCTGGCAGCGGGGCCCCTTGGCGGGGCCCCCAGCAGGTTGAGGCCCTTCGGTGGGGCCCCCAGTAGTGCATGCAGGGAAGGCAGCTTCCTCTGTCCTGCGACTGACTTCGATGAGACTGACAGAGCCCCACACGGAGAACAGCCGCGAAAGATACACTACTGGAAACAAACTATTAAAGAGATACAATTAGAGACAAAGTGCCCAAAACAAAATAGTGCAGAGTGGGCTTCGAGACCCCCAGACAGAGAGGCCTGAGGTGTGTCATCTGCTGAGGTCGTTGGAGGCTGTGTGCCTTTGCAATCTTTTGTCTCTGTCATTTTTGTCTGTTTCGTTCTCTTTTAGTCTCTTCTTGTCTGTCTCTTTTGTCTCCTTTTGTCTCTATTTATCTTTTTTTTCCTCTGTCTGTGTGTCTGTCTATGTCTGTCTTTGTCTGTCTATGTCTGTCTATGTCTGTCTCTGCCTGTATGTCTCTCTCTCTGTCTCTCTGTCTGTATTTGCGTGCAAGCCCTGCGGCAGACGGCCTCAAAGGCCCATTTGGATGTTGCTGCTCTGTACCAAGGGAGAGCATTCTCCCTCAGCAGATCCTCTCTGCAGCAGCAACTGCAGCCTCCAGTTCTCCGGCTGATGCAGCGAAGCATCAAAACGGCAGACGAGGGGGGGCCCCTCTTCTGCGTTGGAAGGATCTTCGAGGCTTCTTGTGTTCTGTTTGTTTGGGGGGCCCCTGCTCAGGTCTACTCCTGTACGCATGCAGCATGCGCGTTGCTGCTTGGGGCTGGGATGGTAGCAGCAGGAACCCAGCAGGGGTTGCTGCTGCTGCTGCTGCTGTCTCCTGCTGCTGTTATAATTATTTACAGAAATATTTATTATAGTTGAATGATTTGCTGCATGCGGTTTCTTCAGCCCCCCGAAATGCGTAGCAGCGGGTGTCTGTGCGTCTCTCCCCTCCTGCGTGGCACCGTCTTTCTGGTCACTTTTTGTTATCTTTGGCGTTGCATTTTCGGCAATTAACTTTTGAGGAGGCGTGGGGCCCCTGAGAGCTCTTCCCTCTCCAGTGCAGGCCCCCGGGCCCCCCCTTGCGTCTGTCTCTTCTTCCGGGGGGCCCCTAGCCATTCTTTGGGGTTTCTAGTGGATAATGAGTAGGCGCGTCAACAGGGGGGGGCCCCCCGATAATGAGGAGGGCCATTGGGGCGACGAGGATTTTCGAGGGAGGCAGGGAGCCCCCCGCACCGTCTCCAAGCGCACAGTTCTTGTCATGACCCCTGGGGTCTTGAAGGGGGGGGCCCCTGGGGGCCCCCCCTCAAGAACAACCGGCAGGTCGCCGGTGCTGACGCCTCGCCAGGGGCCCCCTCCGCCCTTTTCCCATCACCAGGGGGCCCCTGCTAATGCAGCAGAGGGGTCTCCTGGGGCCCCAGGGGATAGAAGAAAGCTTCCTTTTGTTGCACTCAGCGATATTATTCGGCAGCAACATGCACAAGGCAAGGTGAGCAGGGCCCCCTAATCCCAGTGGCTCTTGTTGCCGTGAGGAGGGGCCCCCCTAATCCCAGTATCTCCTGTTGCTGTGAGGAGGGGCCCCCTCAGGCTGTTGCTGTCGAGGCGACACCCCACTCTCTGGTGGGGGGCCCCTCAGGGGCCCCTCTACTCAGGCCTCTTTGGCATAGGGGATTGCTGAGGGTTTTGCTGCTGCTGTCTTCTGACATGTGTCTGTACACCGTACCAGCTGTCCTCTCTTAGAGATGCAACGCAGCAGCAGCAGCAGCAGCAGCAGGCATGCGGAGGTTTGTGTTTTCAGTGCTGTTTGTGTGTGTCTCCTTAGCGGCCGACGCAGCAGCAGCAGCAGCAGCAGCAGCA
>NPHX01000529.1:172330-191729 GCA_002271815.1 Eimeria falciformis
CCTGAGACATGTCTGGGAGATTTGCAACCACCGCGAGTCGTGAAATGGGGCTTGCGTATTGAACCCGACTGTGTTTTTTTCTAGAGTTGATTACTCTTGTCATTGCCTGGAGGTCCAGCAAACTTTTGTTTTGCAAGGGAGGAGGCAGCAAATGCTTTTGATTAGCCATGCGGTAGGTGAGCTGGGCTTTGCCAAATGCCTCCGCAATCATCACCTCTGCAGCCGCTACTGCAAAACCCATCGAGGGATTGCTTTCTTCTAAAATGTGGAAAAAATCTGTGCGGGTTCCAAGAAATGTGAAGAACGTTTCAAGCAGGGGCTGAATGCCTTGGTGCCCCCTAGCAAGCGCTAAGAGAAGGGCCTCATGATCCATTTTTAATTATTAAAGAAAAACAAAGCTATTAATACAACAGTCACTCTGAAAAACAACTGTTTCGGTGTATATTAATGCTAGAAAACCACCCGCATGCGTAGAGAGAGAGACGGACTGTACTATGACTCACAACGGGATCTATAGGAGAAACGCCAACCGATCTCAACCTCAAAATCCACAACAATACCAATTACTCAAGTTAAAATATATTTAATGTACATATGGTCATTGCAGTAATGATGTAGAATACGTGTGTAGGCCGCTGAGTGCCCACTCATTACATGCACGAGATCTGAACAACGGGGCTGATAAGAAACTAATCCGATTTCAATTTTAAAACATTCTGTTCCTTTACGTCTTTGCATCTTCGGGTTCTATTTATATATTGGAATTTCTAACTTCTGCAGGGATCTCGTAAAACAGGCAGGATACTGCATAATCACCACAATCAGAATAGCTGTGACAATTCTTCATTTCGTGTGGTGTACGTACACTCGGATTCTGTTGGCCACGCGGAGCGGAGGAACGCCGCAACTGGACAACGCCATACAGCTGATCAATTTCGCATTCTACGAGAGAATCTTGTGCCTTTTCACTCTCTAATCCTCCATCGAACATGGAATCGGAACTTATTGCATTAACACGTGACGGTCTTGAGCTGTACAAGGCCTCACTAGACACCTCAGGGACGCTCGCAGTAGAGAAGCTACGAAGCACTGAGGGCGTGGAATCCGCCGAATGGGCTCCACAGGGCGACCTGGTAAATCTGCATTTTAAACATGCAATTAAAAATAGTTCATGTTCATCCCATGCATCCTTACACTGCCTCTTTCTGTGTATCAAATGCTGCAAGTTATCATTCGCTGAAGAGAGCCTGTCTTCGTACTCTGCCGTTTTCTTATGGGACTGCTGCTGCATGCATGCATGCATGCATGCATGCATCGCCTTCTGTTTCGTGGCGGCTGCAGGTAGCACTTGTGCGGACAGACACGCGGCAGAAGGTTGAAGTTCTCGATGCCAACACGTGGGAGGTGTTGCTGATTGTAGAAGGCCGTGGGTTAATGCTTCCTCTTTCCCTTGTCCAGCATTCCTAGCCATCAGTTCAGCGAGCTCTGTCTCTTTAATTCAACACTAGCGGTGTGTACCTACACCTGGTGTATTATTTTCTGCTTCCTTCCGCAGCCACGCATGTATCCAAGTTTTCGTTTAGTCCACTAGGCCGGTACCTGTTGGTTTGCTTTCGGTACGAGCCAACGCAATGCCCTGAAAACTTGCGGCTTGTTGAAATGCGAGGAGGCAGAGAAGTTGCACGCCTGCCGCAACGGGGCGTAGGAGAACACTCTTGGCCCCCTTTAAGGTGGACTGGAGAGGAGAGTTTCATGTGCCGCATGGTGAGGCTCAAGACAAAACATTTGGCAGCAATTCAATGCAAAAGTGTCAAGTTTGGCTTCTTGCCGATGTGTAAAACAAAAGGGACGAAATGACTCATTCAGGATTGTTTTCTTCTTTGTAATTGGAGTGTATGTACATTGCACATCGCCTTCGCCATCCCGCTTTGCTTTAGTACCCCTGGCCTAGCACTTATGTTACTGAGGGTTTTTTAATTGATTGGAATGCATGGCGTCTCCCATACGCATTTGCATGAAAGTTGGTTTGCATTGAAATGCATTGAGAGCAGCTCTGCACTCGTCGCTGGCATTAGTTTTGTGTTGCCACTCTTTTAAATATTTGAATGCCTTGAATCTACAGGTGTCGATACACCCGTTTATTGATTAATACTTGTGATTAGTGGGTTTTTGCAAATCTACAATGAACATTTTGCATTCCACTGTCTCCCGTTGTCGCAGGTGAAAGGCGCCATCCATGTGTTCAGTAGAGACAATTTGGCATCGGAAAACTTTAATATCAGCAAACCCCTTCTCCGCATTTCATCAGAGCGTGCTTCTGCCTTTTTCCCAAGTCCGGAGCGTCCCTCTGTCTCCTCCAGCGACCGTAGAAAACAAGAAGGAGACAGAGGCAGCAGCGCGGCCCCGCAGTCTCCTTCGAGAGGCCCCTATTGTGCTGTCTTCTCGAAGGAGATCAAGGGACAGCCGGCAACAGTTGAGGTCTATGAGCTTGCGGAGACAGCCACTTGCGTGGCAAAAAAATCGTTTTTCCAAGCGCAGGAGGCAGAGTGCCAGTGGGCCTACGATGGCAGAGCGATCCTCATCAAAACCCACACAGACGCCAGCGACATGACGTACTATGGATGCAGCGCCTTGTATTTTCTTCGAGTACACCACATCAGTTAAAACCCTGAAAACGCGTTTAAGGTTTTAACTGCTCTTATAATATCCTTGGCCAACAACGTTAAGGGTCCAGCGAGAAATTTGTTTGAATACAAATTTTTAATCATTTTTGCATGTCTTGTCTTTGCTGCGCCCTCCCGCATCAGCAAACGCTCACAAGTATTTTAAAAAATTGTTTTAATTTAGTTTCTGCTTGCTGCCTCTTTGCTGCTCAGGCTGATGGGTCCTATGACACCCGTCTCGTTGCAGCAGAAGAAGGCCCAGTGCACGCCGCTCTGTGGAGTCCTTCAACCCTTGAATTTGCAGTTTGTTATGGAAAAGTGCCTGCCACTGTACGTACACCTGGACAGGGTGCATGCGGCGGGCTGTGCTGTATCCGCTGCAAATGTTGTTTTTGCTGCTGCATTGTGGTCTTTGCGGTTAAATCAATTGGATTTAAAAAACATGTTTCTTTGTGATTTTAACTGTCTCTTTCCTCGTTTTCTGTCTCCTCAGGTCTCCGTCTATGACGGCAGCAGCAAAGTGTCTTCGCCCAAGTTTTGCTTCGGGCAGGGCATGCGAACAACGCTGCAGTTTTGCCCTTTTGCAAAACTGCTTCTTTGGGGCGGCTTTGGGAATCTTGCTGGTGAAGTTGAAGTGTGGAGCCTTCGAAGCAAAGGTGTTCTCGGCAAGACTTTGGTAACTCAGTGTTTTTTGAATGAAATTCAAATATTATTATATCCGAAAGAAGCTCTTTGTTGTGTTTGTTCAGTTTTAATTTAATATTTGTTATTTAATTCTGCTTTTGCGGGTTTTTTGGCTACAGTCGCCCTCAGCTATTTCCCAGTGGGCGTCCTGCGGATGCTTCTTTACGACGGCAAACATTTCACCTCGTCTCCGCGTGGACAACCGAATTAGCGTGCGTCTTTTTCTTCCTTAACTCTCACTTTGATGGTTTTCTATTATTCAACAAGTCAGACACTTTTCGCAACTGAACTGTTCGCTGGTTATTGCGAACCTCATCGGCTAGCAACTGGCGTTAAACAGTAATATACATATATATATATATATATATATATATGTATAAAATATATAATATATATGTCTTTAACTTTGTGTGCGTGTTTCTGTTGTTTCAGTTTTACAATTTATCTGGAGCTCTTTTGAAGCGCATGGAATTCGGGTGTCTGTACAGCGTGCAGTTTCGTCCTTTGGGTGCCGATGCAGCGGCAGCAGCTTCCGAAGCTCAAAAACAAATAATAACAAATTTGCAGGTTTATAAAGCGGGCGAGGCACCGCTGGCCCCTGGGGCAGAAGTTGCAGCAAAAATTGGAAATTTTGCATCAACTGGCAGATCGCTTAGCTCCTTAACTCAAAATAAAACTGTAAGTTTCTTGTTTTTCATTTGTTTGTGTGTTTGTTTTTAATTGGGATTGCCATTCAATGGCTAGCCCAGCTCTGTCTGGGCCTAGTATTCAGGTGTATGTACAGTGTTTCGGTGCATTTCAGAATAGTCACTCGTGGGAGTGCCAGCCACTTGCACATTTTTAAAAATAAAAATGTACTTTAAATAATTTGCGCATTTGTGAATAGCTGAATGTATCATTTGTAGCTAATGACAGAAGTTTGTTTGTTCATTATTTTGTTTTCTGCTTTTTAATTTGTGGTGTATGGACAGGCAACCGCTTCATCTGGCGCCTACAAGCCCCCCACCGCCAGGGCCGCGGCTTCCAAGCTGCCCCCTGGAGCTGCTGAGCCTCCAACGTCTTCTTCCCCTTCGGGACGAAACGCGCGAAAGAGACAAAACCGCAAAAACAAACAGAACGGGCAAGGGGCGCAACCAGCTGAGTCTGATCAAACGGCTGAGACGGATCAGAAACCTGAAAAAGAAATGCCGAAAGAAGCAGAAAAGCAACAAACTCAACAGGGGAAGCAGACAGTTCCAAGTGCAGGTTCTGAGGAGAAGCGAAACGCTAAGCAGAATCAAGTATCTTTTATTTATTTAATTTTAATAATTAAAACCACATGCGGCAAACAAGGTTTAATAATGTGTTCTTATCTTTGAATGCGTAGTAAAACAACCCGTGCAAGTGCACGCAGTTGCAGTGTATGTACACCGAACATACACTAGATGCGATCTGAAGCAAGTATTCGTTTTTTGAAGTGTTTTTAAATATAAATGCAATGGTTATTATTTATATCCAGATTATTTAATTCGTTTTGTTTAATCATTTGTATAAGGACTGTTTGTTTGAATTTAGAATAATTTTGTATTATTTTTGTGTTGGTCTGTTCAGGGGGAAGAGCTTCGCAAAAAGATTCGTGCAGTTAAAAAAAAACTGACGGAAATCGAGCGGCTAAAAGTGGGTGTCTTTATTTATTTATTTATTTGTTGATTAATAACTTTAAGAGACGAGAAACAAACCCCAACATTTATTTAATTTATTCAATTATTCATTTATTTATTTATTTATTTTGTGCTTTTGTTCAAGGAGAGGAGCGACTTAAATGAAATGCAGCAAGAGAAGGTAAGAAACGAGTCCTCATTAAAGAAAGATCTGGGAGAGCTGGAGGCCCAGCTGAATTCTCTCTCTCTCTAAAAAGAGAGAGAGGGACAAAGCAAGAAAAACAAAGAGACAGAGAAACCGGGAGACAGAGAGAGAGACAGAGAGCGAGAGGGAGAGAAAGAGAGACAGAGAGAAGAGAGACAAAGTCTCCATCTGTGAAAACAAACAATGTTGAAATGCATTTAAAATGTGTTTTAATGCATCAATGATTTTCTCTCTCTCTCTCATTAGCAACGCATAGAAACTGTCAAAACATTTCAGTGATTCTTCAGGGGCTGCCTGCGGGAGACGCCTGCCTCGCTAGCAGTTTTTCTTTTTTGATCAGAGATTCTTTGTTAAAATGTGCGATGCGCAAAGGCGTGTTTCGGGTGTATGTACACCGTTCCTTATTAGTGTTCGTTCTGCCTCCACGAGCTCCATTCACTGTCAAAAATAAACCCGTCTTTTTGTTTTTAATTATCCACTATCCCCACTAAAACTATTGAACATGTCTCTACTTCTCGTTAAAATAATCAAAAGGGCTCCGTTGTCTCTTTTCAAAACCCAGCAGACACTTGGTATCTACGACAGAGATCCAGCTGGAAATTCATTAGCTAGTTTGGGTTTGAGCTGTCTCTCTCCTACCGATAGAGACATGTTTTTGTTTGTTTCTTATCTGTCTCTCTTCTTCAAATAGAGACATATCTTTGTTTGTTTTTCGCGGTATCTTCTACGTCTCTGTTTCTGTCTCTTTTGTTTTAATAAGATGCATTCTCCCTTTGTCTCTTGTTGTGTATCAAACGAAACTGAGTATTAATGATAAGCAACTGACATGTTATTATAGAACACCAGCAGCTAGCCATAGCTAGCTGGCAGAACGGGTGGGAGACGCTTTCCCCAGCAGCACCCCATGTAAACTCCGAGGGTCGAGGGTCGGTCAAAGTGTGTTTTCTGCTTTGTTTTTGTGATTTTAAACTTCATTGTATTTATTAGAGACGGGCGTGTTCATAGGAAAACCTGTTAATTTGTGAAGTGCTGAATTAGCCGCACCTCCAAGTCGTGCCTTGTTTTTTCTAGTGTCTGTACAGCAGGTGCCTAGACACCTGGCTCCTCTACGCGTTGCTCCCGAGCATCCGCTAAATCCACGAAGACACCTCGTTAGAGGTGACCTCTTGGGATCTGCCTGGGAGCGGCCAGCAATTTTTAAAACCTTTCTGAGGGTTTGCAAATGAGTTGGCATCGAGCGCAGCAAAGAGCGAAATGAATTTTGTTATAAAACGCTTTTCGGAACTTTCGAGGTTGGCAGATGGGGTGTACATACACCAGACATACAAAAAGCACAAAATTGACGCCACTGCTCGAGTTGGCCTTGTATCGATTGCCCACGTGTTAATAGTGCTTTTGTTTATATTATTAACCTATCGGCAGCCTGGTACTGCCAATGCCTTATTAGTATTAGTACTAGTATAGGGTTTGGTGTGAGCTGCAGCAGAGCAAACTGCAGAGAAACGTATGTGCTGCAAACCGAGAATTGTTTTGTTTGCAGAAAAGGACAAAAAATTTAAAAGCGTTTAATTAAATGGCAGGGAGATGGGCAGCTTCAGTGGGCTTCTGAACAAAAGATGCTGGAGATACACCCCAGCAACACTTGAGGGGTGGCGGCCAGCAGAGGCAACACGTTGAAGAATTTTTTAATTTTTATTCTGCATTGTTTCTGGAAATGTTTCTACTTGAGGTGTCTGTACACCTCGTATCTTGTGGGAGCAAGTACGCACACAGCACAATTCAAATGGAGCTCCTCCATTCCTTTCACCGTAGACATTTGAATCGCAAGATGCATCGAAAAACGCACATTTTTAAATGGTAGAGGAATTTGTGAATTTGGAACATGTTCATATATTTTATTTTAAGCACTCCTTCTTTCTTCCACTGCCTAGCGGCAATTCGACGAAAAACCAACGCGCAAGGAGCCTCTTCTCTGCTCGCCGTGAACGTCTTATCGTATTTTGTGTTTGAATGAATTCGATACGCTTTATTTCTGTTAAACCGGAGGTATTTTATGGGGAAAGAGCAAAAGGATCAGAAAACCCTGAAGGGTTTTTGCCTCTGACAATGTGGACAGGTGAGTCACAGCCGCTGCTGTTTTATTTGTAATTGATTAATTAATTAAAATAATTATTTTGGTGCTTTCTTGTACTCCTCATGAGAAGCAAGACGAGCAGACAGCCGCTCTGCAATTTCCTTGTTCACATTCATGAAGTTCGAGTGTACGTACACCCCAATTCTCTTTCGTAGTCCGATCAAACAACTGAATTTACGACGTCTTTCATGGCTTCTCCGTGGCTCCGCAGCAGATACCACGAACATTTCGTTGCAAATACCCTCAAACAGCAAATCGTATTATAAGGAAGAAAACAAACAAAACACATGCTAATAATCAGAGCACTTGGCAACCCTGCTAAAGAACGATGCACATAAGGGTTGCCTTGCCAACAATAGAATTTATTGCAAGTCCAGATAAACCTGAAATGATAGCTAATCTAAAACTATCTCCTGTAAATAAGTGGCACATACAAGACCTCATCTACAAAACCTGATATCTGTCTACTTGCAAAGGCAACCAATAATTAACAAACCACCACCAAACACCCTCACTCGACGAACAACATGACGCTACACAAGTCTATTTCTGCCTCCTCTGCAGTGCAACAGCTGAATTATCTACGTAACGAAGCCACAAAGCCTTTCCCTTAACCTTTATAGCAAAGGCGTACATAGACCTTACATATATACAGCCGACATATACTCTCCACGATTTCTAAGGCCCACATAAACAAAAGCACCCAAACAAATCTATGAAACGTGAAAAATAAATTATAAACTTTTGTTAAACAAAAGATTGTTAACCCCGAAGGGTCGGAAGGGTACACCGCTCTCGCCGAAAGTGCGGGGGCAAGGCAACGTATGAGGGAGATCGGAGCAAGCTCTCAAATCTACCCTCCCCAAAACAAAAATTGATGTGACATAGTTGGATCCAGTTGGATCCATATCAGTTGTCACACTGATAAGAACAGATACTACACTTGATCATAGCCAAAAGGCCGAGAAGGTATGAAGTTCAAGTGTAAGAAAGGACTCCACCCCGAGACTGCGTGAACTGCGGATAGCCACCTCGGGTGTAACGACAGCGAAAACAAACTGTCTTTTTGCAACACCTGTCTGTTTTCTAAAATGTTTTGGGTTTATTTTAATTACTATTTATTTTAATCCCTTTATTTGATTTTTAAATACTTTTCAGTTGCAGATTAGACATCACCGCCTTTGGCGTGCTCGCATCATCTCTTGTTGATTTCTGGTGTGCCTGCCTTGCTGCCTGGCTCCCGCCACGAATACGCGTGCTTCCTATTTCTCGATATCATTATTGTTCTATTTTTATGTTATGTTTTGTGTATACTTTTTGTTTTTTTTAAATATGCGAAACGAATGATTCGAACGCTTTTGCCCATCTCCATGAATGCTTCAACGTACGTTTCGCATCGATTCCTACGTGGATCTCTCGGCAGCGTTTCATATTGTGTGTTTTCTGCTAGCATTAGAAATACATTTCCCCTGCGGTGGTCTCTTGTGGGGGAGAGCGGGCTTCAGGATCGCTCCAAATACACCTAAACTTTTCAAACAACTACATCGTAATTACTCACCACAATGCGCTGCTAGAGATGCGCATTGAAAGCATTCGCAGCCAAACTTTGAATGGTTCGGGTTGTTCAGCGGCAGTCTTCCCTTACCATCCTTTTAGGGGCCTCGTAAGTTGCCAAGCAGAGCCTCCTAAGGGGTTTTTCTCTTTTTGCAACAGCTAATCAGGCGGCTACAATGACCTATCAGGGTATTCGAGCGATCGGAGGCGAGACCTTGGGGTTTTGTTTTCGTGGCAATGGGGGTAAAATGTCAAAAACTGCCATTCTTCAAAAGATCAAAAGGAGGGCGGGCGTCTGGGCGTTTCTCTTGCTCGTCAGCATCAGCATTTATAACCTCCTAGTCTTTTTAGGCTTTTCAAAACTGCTGCCTTTTTCAGCCAACTCGCAAAGTTACGGACGCCGTACAAGTCTTTCAAAGTTCCTCGATGAAGCTCTCACGGGCGTGGCTCTGCCTCTCGTCCCGGGTCATGATCTGTTTGATCATGCGGCAGTTATTGTCGGTCCTTATGGTGAGTGTTTTCTTCATTAGAAACGCTGTTTGTTTAAAAATGATTATTTTTTGTTTTTCAGCAATCTCTGCGTGTGCAGGACACCGGCTGTATCATGTACAGGTCCATTTATCCTCTCCTAGTTGCTATTCTTTGTTAATTTATGAATATCCTTTAATTGCAAACATTTGTATGGAGGCTGTAGGGTGTACATACACTCTACGTTCTGCTGCAGGCCCTGTGCGGGCTCCCTACACAAAGAGAATGGACCTGCTGATGAAGAGACTGACTCAGAAGGTTTGGCTGAATCGGCAGCCGAAGGAAACAAGCAACGACTTTTCAATAATTATAACTGCTAGAAACGAAGAGGTGAATTTCTTTTATTCTTTTCTTTTATTCTTTTATCATTTTGTTTTAATTAGGGTTTAAGAAATACGCCTCTTGCCGCTTTCGTGCGAACACAGAAATATCTTGTAAAGACACTTGAATTTTTGTTCAATAACACCACTTATGATGCCATTCGGGAGGTCATTATTGTTGATGACGTGAGCACCAAACCAGTGAAAGAGCTACTGGATGAGAGCAGCCTCCCTTCTCGGATTATGAACAAGACGAAAGTTATTCGTTTCGGTACGTTTCTTTGCACTGTCTGTACACCTCACCTGCCACTGCTGCCTCTCCTCCCAGCACCCTGTCGAGATTATGATCTATCTGTTGGTATGATCCTGAAATGTTCACCTATTCAACTTTTCGTTTCTGTCTATTGTCTTGTTGCTTTATCTTTGCATTATCAGACGAGCCACAAGGTCTCATCAGAGGACGTATCACGGGGGCTGAATCGGCACTAAGTGACAACCTCTTCTTCCTTGATGCTCACTGCAAACCGCAAAGTGGTTGGGAGTACCCGCTGCTGCAGCACCTCAAGACAAACTACCGCCGGGTTGCGTGCCCTGTGATATACGTACGGCTTTCTGCTGCCAGATTCCCGCCAGTTTGATGGAGAGAAAGCGAGAAAAAGAAAAGTGTTGGTGCAAAAGTGGTGCAATGCTGAGGTGTATGTACACTGCAGCCATGGAATGGAAATGTTTTTTTTTCATCAGGATGTGAAAGAACACAACTGGGAGGATGTGGGAACGCACGGGTCAAAGATGATGTTTGAATGGACGTTCGAATTTGGATGGTTTGAAGACTTAGAAGAAGAAATTCCAGTCATGTCAGGAGGCATCTTGGCGATCACGAAGGAGTGGTGGGAAGAGTCTGGTGAGAAAAATGCGCCTTTTATCCTTTTTATTAAAACAAACAAGATACAATATTTATGCAAATACTATTTTGTTTATTAAAACTAACAAAAGACACAAATTCATTCAAGTACAAATTCCTTACAACTCTGCAGCGTTGCAGCAGGCAATTTTTCAAAGTTTTCAGGGGCTAAAGATCGTGAAATTAAGGTTTATGATTATTTATCTAGTATTGTTTTTATTACTATTTGTAACTGTTGTTCGTTGAGTTTCCAAGATCATAAAAATAGGGTTATTGTGGATGATGGTATTTTTCTGCATTCTTATCAAGTTGCTTCCCTAGCAAACTCTCCTTCTTGTCTTGTTTGTTTTTGCAGGAAAGTATGATGCAGGAATGTTGGAATGGGGAGGCGAGAATCTGGAGCAGTCGATGCGTCTCTGGATGTGCGGAGGAGAAATTGTCGTGGATCGTCGATCCCAGATCGGCCACATCTTCTCAAGACCTCCAAAACCCAACCCGGGAAACCGACTGGTCATTCAGGTAAGCTGCAGCTGCTGCCCAGTGCACAGCTAGCCAGATAGCTAGCTAGGATCACAGGAGCAACTAGCTAATAGCTTGTTGTGTGGTGAGAAGAAAGAAGCGCGAGTCGTCATATTTTGGAAACTAGTGTCTCGGTATTTTGAAATGTGGGAAATTCTTATGTCTATATTTTAATTAAATTGAAAGGGTTTTAATTTCCTGATTGAATTTATGTGTTTAATATGCCATTCCCTGGTGATACCGCTTGCGCGTTCACAGGTGCAGAAGAATCAGAAACGGGCAGCAAAGGTCTGGCTCGACGAGTACTACGTTTTGTTTTACAAATATCACCCGGAGGTGCGTCGGCACAAAGAAGGAGATATTAAAGAGCGTCTTCTTCTCCGCTACAATCAACTGACTTGCATGCCGTTTCAGTGGTATGTTGACAAGTTTCGCCCGGCGTTTGAAAGGAAGCTGCTTCTTGATCACGACTTTAAACACATCGTTCATGTGCAAAGCGGTGCGTGCTATTTCCATTTACAAACCACAAACCACCATTAAATATTTTATTCTTCTTTTCGTTGCAAGAGTTGTTTGGAAATGGTTCTTTGAATCCGCGATTTCGCCATGAAAAATAATAGCAAATACTTGCAGATGTGAATTGTACGCATTTAGCTGGGGTGTACAGACACCTTCTGTCTATTTTTTTATGAATATTTGTTTTCTTGATGCCTCCAGGGCTGTGTCTGTCTGCCGAAAGATCAAAAGAAGGTTATAACACGCTCAAGCTTGACAACTGCGAAGTAGGAAACTATGACCAGGTGAGTATCTCACAATTCATTTTGTTTAAATGTTTTAATGTTCCTTGTTTTGAACAAACTTGAACGCTCGAATGATCATCTGTCTGATGCTTCGTCCCCACCATTCCCACCTTACAAATGCATGCGTCTTGTGGGGCTCCCGTTTGTCTCGTGTTCTTTTTAGGAATGGCAGACGGTGAGTGGCAACCGCATGATTCAAAACCGCGGGACGCGCAGGTGTATGGATGCCGCGGCTTCTCCTGATGAGGAAACAGCATTTCCGATTTTGTATGAATGCGATTGGAACGGTGTAATTCGGCGAAGAAATGTGAATCAGATGTGGCAGTGGGATTTCCCAAGCGATTTTAATTATCAAAAAACATCTGGGAGGATCTTCTTGTTTGCTGGATACTGGAGTCAGTCTTTGACAGGCTCTGATATTTTGCCGCTTCAGAGAAGTTACTTGGAAAACCCAAGGGCGCGATGTTTGGCACCGGAGGCAGCAGAGCCAAAGGCAGGCACTCCGCTTCTTCTCCGATTCTGCACTTCTGTTCAGACAGCTGAAAATGATTCGATGCGGTTCTCCATCAAATGGATGAGACCTCCCCTCTCTTCCCGTTTTGGAAAGAGGACCATGCAGGAGGCAGAAACTATTACAGATGCGTATGCTATGAATTATCTTAGAAGCAATTAATCAATTATATATATATATATATATATATATATTTGTATATATACATATTTCAATATATATATATAAGTCTCTGTACTTACCGAGATATATATGTACATGTACAGATACATATGTACATAAACAGATACATATGTACAGATACAGATATATACATTATATTCCCGCCTGCCTTTCGTTGCATTAAAAGAGACGAAAAGAATCAACGCATGCAGAAGATGCTTGCTACCCTGATGAATGAATGGGCGTGAATGCGTTTCATTGATGTTTAATACAACAGGAGAAATCACAGAAATATCAAACTCATGAGACAGGAGTTATACTAGCAGGCAGTTATTGAGAATTTAGTCACTAATTAGCTGTACATACAGCAGCGCATACTGATTACAACACCGTTCAATCGAAGCTGGCCTCGCTACCCGAGACTTAGATCAACAGAAAGCATGTGAGCATGTGATTATTATTACTATTATTACTATTATTATTATTATTATTGTTATTGTTATTTCCACAAGCTCGCGGAACAGAGGCAACTAGCGCGAATGCCACACAAAAAACAGGCAGAGTTGCTTTTCGAGATATCCCTGGGGATTTATTGAAAAGTGTCAACATCTGAAAAGCCCCGTTTACTTGTTCAGGCCTCTTGCCTGGCAATTTGCATGCATGCAGTGTGCAAGTTTGGAACATCCGGGTGTACAGACAGCACATTGAGTGCTGGGAGGGGGGAGCAGCTGGAGGGTTTGTCGAGTGCCTTTAATTCTCTTGCAAGTAGCGACCCAGCTGTAACATCCAAGAAATCGTCGATGCAAATTCTCTTAGCCGCTGGCTCTCCAAAGTCTGCATCAAAGATGCTACTCAGCTGCCTCACAGATTTCAGTGCTTGTAATTTCATAAGATCGATTTCCCACAGAGAGAGTCGCGCTTCCTTGCGCGTCAAAGGGCAGATACTTGACTTGTTAATCTTCAGCCGACTTGGGATTGATTTGTTCACGAGTGCAAGTAGCACATCGTCTTCGTCTTCGTCTTCAACCCAATCTTCATCAGAAAAAGAGGCTGATGATGCAGCCTCTCCTCTGCCCTCGGGCATATTGACACTGCAATAATCAAAACTATCACCAGCAACTCTCAGCCGAGCCGCGAAGTGTCCAGGGAGGCTGAGCAGCGGTTTGCAAGTTGTGTGATACTTTTGTAACAGCGACAAGGCGAGAGCCTGGAGACAAAGCGCCGCTGCTGGAGAAACCAAGCAAGCAACTCGAATGCATTTTTTAATGAAAACAGCAACCAGGCAAGTTGGCAGCAGGTCACTTCGAAGCGCGACATTCAACAGCCGCAAAAACCGCAGGCGAAGACGAGGAGCCAGAGCTGCTGGGGTGAGCAGCCGGTACAGCCGCTGATAAAAATGCACATTAGCAGATTTAAGCCCGCTGCCTTCTCCCTCATCCAAACTACCTTCCCGTGTCCCTAAGCCATGCTTCACGACAAGATAAAACATGCCGGAGAGCGCAGAAATGGAGACGGAGATATTTTTCGCATCTCTGAAAGATTTAAGAAAAAACTGAGCAAGCAAAAGAGGATTGGACATGTACGGCATCACAGACCTTGGCACTTCCGAAAGGAGTTTTTGAGTTGTGATCTTGTCATGTGCAACATCGAGGAGAAGCGTCAGCCATGCATTCTGGTAGGCAAGGCGATGGTTTCCTGCCTGCAAAGCTTTTGAATTGCCGATATCAGCAATGTAGGTTTTTAAACGGGGTTTACTGGGAATCGAACCCACAACCTCTCGGTCCGAATCGTCCCCATCTTCTCCCTCTGGGAGAATTGCAGCTTTTCGCTTCCTTCGCAGGGCCCCCATTTCAAACTCATTTGTGAATGTTTTTGACAGGCAGAGGAGCAGCGATGTGAGTCTTTTGCTTAACTCCTTTTCGCCCTTTGCCCAAACAAACCACTCAGATCCTCGAGGTTCAGTTGCATGCAATTCAAAAGCTGGCTGCTCCTCTGTATCGCTGGTATACGCAGCCTGATCCTCTTTTGCTGCTGAGCCGCAGGCTCCTCTTTCTCCTGTTTTCTGATGGGCGAATTCACGCAGTATTTTGCCAACAATCACAAGTAAATAATAGCGCAAGTCTGCGAACTTTGCCGCATATTCAGTTATTAAAACTTCCTGAAGATAAACTGAAAACCCCTCAGATTGAAGCAGCTTCGCTATGAGCACTTGGTAAGCAGCAAGGGGAAATGCTGCGAACTTGTGTATCTCCCTCTCATGCCGGATGATGCGGTGTATGTACACCAGGCCGAGTTTTTGTATTTGGAAATCCGATGAGCAGAGGAGCTCGAAAACAAGATCAATGAACGCTTGAAATGACTGCTGCAGCCAAATCACAAACTCCTCCCTGCTATTAGCGCCCCTCACAGATCCCAAGGAGACTGGACAAGATACAAACGGCACGCCGATCTCCAGCTTCTTGCCGCGTAACAGACAAAACAGCTGCTCGCAGCTCCCCAATAAAGCCTTTGGACTTGTGGCAGATCGGCAAGTTTGCAGCAAATCCCTCACCTCACTTGCAAAGCGCGCAGGCCCTGAAGGCGCGTTTGACTCGTCTTCTCCCATTTTCGCACTGGAGTTACATTTGATAAATAAGGAATTGAGACAAAAAAAGGAATAATGCTGGTATTAACAAAAATTGAAAAACTCATGCATGCATGCGAAGGCTGGGGCTGCTCCTAGAGTGACCTACGATAATTGAATTTCTCTTAAATATTCTTAATATTAAAAATATTTACATTTTAAAATTAATAACAAACAGTCCCTTTTGGGAGCCGAAGCGGAGAAAGCTTGAAAATAAAGTTGAACACAATAACACAACCTTCATCCGCAGTCGGAATGGGTGACAAGGTAGGTGTCTGTACACCCCACTCTGAAACAGTGCTCATCCAAGGTGGGTAATGAATTTTCAGAAGCCATGGCAGAGACGCTTTCACAATAACACCTCTTTTTAGTACGAATTTGCTCTTGAGTAAAATCATGCCGTCGATTGCTTGTTTGTAGCGAAGTTTGAAACCTTCTTAAGTCCTAGGATGGTGGTTGGGCTCTGTGCAGATCATCTGCACTCATGCATTAAAACCTGTAGCGGTTTGTGTGTGATCTGCTTGTGGCCTGTCGATGCGTGCATTTAAGAAAACAAAGCTACAACAATTGTTTTATATTATTTCTTTTTGACTCGCTTTTGTTTGATGTTTCTTCATCAAATGGGAAAGTAGGAGAAAGATACAAAGTGCTCCCGAGGGGGTTCGAACCCCTGACCTTCGGTTCATAAGACCAACGCTCTAACCAACTGAGCCACGGGAGCTGCCGCTCGCCACTCGGGCTTAGTCCTCAAACATTCCTCTTTGCATTAAAACACTCTCTGCTTACAATTCAAAATCTTTCGTTAAATTGTATTATCAATTCACATCAGGAAATCCAATGAACTTCACCGCATTTCACACAAGGTTCGCTGTTTCTACCTTAACTCTTCTCTTTTTTTCAAATCCCCAAAAACAAGAGAAACCACAACAGTAATGACAGTCAATAAAAGCGGTTTATTGAATTATAAAATTGAATTGGTAAAAAAGTCTGAAAAATATACAAAAATAAAATATTATTCATTTGCTTTCTTTTGCAGTTTCATCAAAAAAACATCCATGATATTTCCCATCACCAATTGCCCTTTTCGTGTCCTTGCCTGCAGTTTCTTGCGTGCAACTTTTTCAAACTTCTCCTTCTCTCTCTTTCTCTTCTGCTCTCTTTCTTTCTCGGCCTCACGTGCAAGTCGGAGGGTCTCTCTCTCCCGTTGTTTTGCTTCAAACGCCTGCTGGGCCTTCACAAAAGGCATATATCCTTTAAATCCCTTTCCAGGAGCTCCTCCTGTTGCCACAGGCGCTCCAGTAGGGGCCCCTTTGGGGGCACCCAGAGGGGCCCCCAAAGGGGCCCCGAGGTGACCCTCTTCCGCATGCTGCGTAGGGGTTGGTGGTTTATGATTGCTGTCCGTTGCTTCTGCTGCATCTGTTGTTTTTGCAACTTGAATAGTTTCGGATGAAGCCTTGGATTTGCCGGCGTCCCCCTGGCGTTTTAGATTTCTCGCTGCCTTCCCCACTGGTTTATTACCTGCATCTTGATCGTCAGAATCGCATTTCTGCTGCTTGGAAGCCTTTGCAAAAGGATCTAAAAGCTGCGCTAGAAATGCTTCTCTGTCACCTGCGGAGGCGACGGGGGGATGTGCATTTCCCGGCTCTGCATCAGCGGATTTCTCGATTTTTTTCTGAAGTTTAAAAAAATGACTTCGAGCCTTCACATCGCGCGTCTTGAAAAAGTTCTTGCGAGCTAAACTCTTGTCCTTGGGCTGCACCCAACGCTTCTTTTTATGTCTCTGGTTACCAGAGGTGCTAGGCCCCTTTGCTGCCATTTTAAACGTCTCCTTGAGGGGCCCCCTGGCGTCCCTTAGGCAGTGAAGTACGCCGTTGCTGTTCAAATAAAGCTGCAGAGGCAGCCGAAAGAAGCAAGGAAGGGCCCCCTGTGCTCTCGTAGACGCTGAATGGTTCGGAGACCCCTGGAAAGCTGTGGGGGAAAGAAAGGCGCGCAGAAATGCGGCAAAAACAACCAAAAATTTCAGGGTTTTTGAGAAAATGGAAAGGCAGATCCGAGCAGAAGACGCCGTGGTGTCTGGGCAGACACCGGGAAGTTTTGTTTGCTGTTAAAAACCTTTTCACCGATAAATGCAGTTGTTCATTTACTGTACCACAACTGCTCCTATGAACTTTCCTGAACATAGCCCCAACTTGCATGCAGCCAAGGAAGCCTTCCCTCTGTTTGCGAAACACAACAAATATCCCAGTGAATTTAATTAAATGAAAGCCTAATATTGATTATTTTTTTGTATTGGGTTTTTAAAACGGTGTAAAGAAAACGACCTTGATTTATTTTTCAACTTTTTGTGTCGGCGGCGATCCGCAGTGCCTGTGCCTGAAGTTTCCTAAAAGTTGAATTATTGCAAATTTCAGCGTCTTTTGCAAAACTCCTTGGATTTAGAGTTTTGGACATTGTTGGGCGGTTTTCTGGAGAGATGGGGGGCTCCGAGTCAACGGCTGTACTCTCTCAGCAGCAAAGCCTTCCCTCTGCTCCAACTTCTCCAACTTCAGCCTCCCCATCATCATCAAAGTGCCCAGTTAAAAGAAACGCCAGCGGAAAAGGGATTTGCTGCGTTTGCAAAGAAACAAAAGCGGCAAGGGACGAGTGCATCGTGCTGAACGGCGAGACGAAATGTGCAGCTTTTATAGAAGCCCACCGCCAGTGTCTGAGGAGTGAAGGGTTTGATGTTTGATAAGCAGCAATTAAAGTCGCAAAAGCAGAGTTATTAACTGCTCACTCTATTGGCTTTGTCTTGGACATGTCCTTTATACAGAAAAATGCAGCAATTCATGAAAAATGCTGTTATTAAATACTCAACAAAGTGCAGATTCAGCTTCTCGAAATCGGCACCAACAACATCCCGTTGAGTTGTCATGACAGAGTTGCTTTATTCTTTTCTTTTTGATTGAAATTATCTTGAAAAGATTTATTTTTATTAAAGTATTCTTCGTTTGTTGCCAATCAAATTCAAAGGGTTTTAAACAAAGAAAGCTGATGAGGCCCAGAGGTTAATTCGTCTCAGGTTTTAAATTGGTGTTAGATTACTATGCCACGTTTATTAATCAAACACTAGGTTTATTAATTACATGAGCACGCTTTTTTATTTGTTTTGTTTTCGCAGCAAGAGCGGAACTTCTTTCACTGGAGAAATGTGTGCGTTTTAATGCTTTTGTTGATCAGATGTGCAAATTGAAACAGCAGGAACAAAACAGGAAGAAGCAGCTAAAGCAGCTGAGCTGTTTACTATGCAAATTCAATTCAAACTGAAGATTTTTATCAACCCAAACCTTATCCCACCAAATATGTAATTAGGAGTTTCTAGCGCGTGGGTGCTGTTCGCTGCTTATAATGCCAACAAGATGAAAACTGTAGAAATTCACAAAAACAGAGAGAGACGAAAAGAGAGAGAAAGAGGAGAGGCAGAGACAGACACCACGACTGGAATGATAGCACGGCACTTTTGTTAAAAGAAGTTGATTATTTATCTTAACAAGATTATTTTTAAATTCACTTAATGCCAAAATCACTGATTAAATAGAATTAAATTGGCGAATTGCAAAACTCGCGGTGAAACCCTAAAAAATAAAAGGCCGACTGAGGAGCCCGAGTGTCTGTACACCTCAACGTTTTATTCTACAGTAGCTTAAATTAACACGCAACATGCAGAAACATCCAGAAGGAAGATAGCGGCAGGCGGCAGTTAAGTATTTAAAACAACAGCTAGAAAATGAGCTTCCTTAAACTCAACTAATTCTGCTAATCATCATTTTTTGTTTAAATTAAAGTTTATTGGGCAGTTGATGAAGGGTGAGAAGACACTGTAAATTTGTTTTGGGAGTTTCGCAGACAAACGCATTTAATAATCAAAACAGACAAACTACTTTAGCAACCGTTTCGAGCATTTATTTAATTTGTTTTAAAGGTTTATTTTTTATATTTTCTTTATATTGCCAGTGGTTGTTGCTTAAATAGCATTTTCTTACTTCTCAACATTGGGGCCGGTGAAGACGATCAAAACTTTTATTTGCTTAGCCAACAAACGCTACTGGGAATGAGTCTATTAATACCTTTACATGTATATCTATACATATAAAGATATATATATATATATATATA
>NPHX01000529.1:232933-242934 GCA_002271815.1 Eimeria falciformis
ATACATATATATTTACATGTACATATAAAGAAACATACATAAATGAATACATAACTTTTATAATTACACAAGCGCTTCATTAGCAAACTATTCGCCTCTTGTTATTTATTATATTTATTACATTTATTATCTTGATTATATTTATGATATTTATTAAAACTCTTTGTTTATAAAATAATTATTTTTTTTTTCTACTTTCTAGAGTGACATTTATTAAGTAAGCAAAAATTCCATTTAATTATTAAATTATTAATTAATTAACTAATTTATTTATTTGTTTGTTTATTTAATTAATTATTTGTTTATTTAATTATTTATATTTAAATATTTATTTAGTTGTTTATTTAAAAAACACGCAGCGAGCAGAAGGAGACAGAACAGCCCAAACTCCACCACAGGCAGCAGCGGCAGCAGCAGCACAAGCATCGGCAGCAACATGAACAACAGCAGCAGCACGAGCATCAGCAGCATAAATAGCAGCACAGCCACCAGCATAAATAGCAGCACCGACAGCAGCAGCAGCACAGAGGCCACAAGACGGCAGCATAAAGAGCAGCAACAGCAGCAGCAAACCAGCAGCATGAAAAGAAGACAGAGACGCAGCAGCAAAGCCCGCATCATCAAAGGAGACAGCAAAGCAGCATCATCAAAGGAGACAGTAGACCTTACATTCTCTGACGGGCTGAGGAGCCTGACACTCTCCCAGCCCACATCAGGAATTTGAAGGGCCTCGATGCAGACCGCTCTGAGAAGATCGTGCCATCGCCCGGCTGTCTCTTTCAGAGGCAAAAAATTCGAAGGACTTGGGCGCAGAAGCACTCGCCTTTGAGGCCGCTGCTGCTGCTGCCGCTGCTGGTGATAATGAGGGGCTTGCTGCTGCTGCAGCTGCTGCAGCTGCTGCTGCTGCTGCTGCTGCTGCTGCTGCTTGCAGCTGTCTCTGTCCCTTTGGATGACTTCATGGAGAGACAGTTGCAGCAAAGGGTTTTCGTCGGCTCCCTCGGGGACGCACTGAGGAGGCGGCGCCTCCCAAGTAATCAAAGGAATTGACATCACGAGGCCTTTGAGGCCTTGGAGGCTTCTCCCACAGACCCTCTCGAACTGCAGCAGCAGGAGCTGCTGCTGCTGCTGCTGCTGGCTGCTGCTGCTCCCTATGATGCTACTGCTTGCTGCTGCTGCTGCTGCTGCTAGCTGCTGCTGCTGCTCCCTATGATGCTACTGCTTGCTGCTGCGTTTTGGGCTGCTGCTGCTGCTGTTGCTGCCTCCGTAGCACCAGCTGCTCAAGCTGCTGACTGCCACTGCTTCCCCACTTCGCCCTCCTGCTGCTGCTGCAGTTGTTACAGCAGCTGTTAAAGTAATGGAGCTTGTAGGGGTGAGGCCTGCAGCTCCCTTACAAAAGGGCACGAGCAGAAGGACGGACTAGTAGCTGAGAGAAGCGTTTGGGTGTACATACACCTGAAATGTGGCTTTACACAAGGCTCTGCTTTTGTTTTAAATAGAGACAAAAAGGACATGGGGATTTGCTGCTATTTGCTGCTGCTGCTGCTGCAGCCCAACTGCTGCTGCTGCATGCAGTGGGAGTAGGAGGCGCGGTTGAGGTGTATGTACACCCAACGGAGCCTGGAAATAAATTGAAAGTCAACCTTGTGTGTTTATTATGTGTATAAGAAAACAACCAGCAAAGGACCCAAAAGAAGCGCGTGTTTAATTATTTGCCTCTTGCAGCTATCTGCTGCTATGTCGCTTCTTCGGGCTTGAGGTGTACATACACCTGAAGATCATTATGGTCCTACTGCGTCAACTCCTCATACCCGTACGATGTGCGGGTACGGCAGCTGCCGGCCCCTTTGCTGCTGCTGCCGCTTGTAAGAACGCCCAGTGTATGTACACTGCAACAAGGGCAAGCAGCACCCATAGCAGCAGCAACTGCAGCAGCAGCAGCAGCAGCAGCAGCAGGAAAAGCAGCTCCATAGACAAGGTGAAGCTCATAGAAGATAAGGTCGTCTACGAGGGATGGAGAACAGGTAACACCACCACCAGCAATAGCACCAGCAGCAGCAGTAGTAGCGCAGCAGCAGCAATAGTACCAGCAGCAGCAATAGCACCAGCAGCAGCAATAGCACCAGCAGCAGCAATAGCAATAGCACCAGCAGCAGCAGCAATAGCAGCAGCAGCAGCCTTTTTCTTTCCCTCGCTCGCATTTCCAATGTGCAGCATCAGCCTGTCTCTCTGTCTGTCTCCATCTGTCTCTAACAGTCTTTATCAGTCTGTATCTGTCTCTGTCTGTCTCTGTCTGTCTGTCTCTGTCTCAGTTTAGTTGTAAGTGTATGTTTATCTGTCTCTGTGTCTGAAGTGAAGCGTCGTTTGGTTGCCTTCCCCGATGGCTCTTTGCATGCATTTGATGTCACCGATGCTCCGCCCGCGATTCTCGCCCTTCCCTGGAATTCAAAAACCAAAACCTTCACTCTGCTCAGGGTACGCAGCATCTTCCTTATACTGATCCTGCTGTTTGTGCTGCTGCTGTTTATACTCTTGCTGCTGCTGCTTGTGCTGCTGCTGCTGCTGTTTATGCTATTGCCTCTTGTGCGCTGTTGCTGCAGCTGAGGCTGTTGTTGATGTGTAGCTGCTGCTGCTGTTGCTGTTTACACTGCTGCTGCTGTTTGTGTTGCTGTTGTCTCTTGTGCGTTGCTGCTGCTGCTGCGATGAGAAAGAAGGGTTTAGAGATGTGTTGATTGGGGTGTACGTGGAGTGATATGGAATGAAAGCGTTTGTTTGTGAGTGCTGTCTCTGTCTGTCTCTGTCTGTCTCTGTCTGTCTGTGTCTCTAAAGGAGTACTGCCCTGGGCCTCACAGGGGAATGTTTTGCGTCGTTGCTGGGCTGCTCGAAGCAAAGCATCAGAGCGTCGAGCACTGCGTGCTGTGCGAGACAGAGGAGGAGGCGGGGATCGTGAGGCCTTTCCCTCTGTCCCTCATTCCATGGACATGACAACCTCATTTCTGTCTGTCTCTGTCTCTGTCTGTCTCTGTCTCCTCTGTGTATGTCTCTCTCTGTCTCCTCTGTCTTCTCTGTACTTCTCTGTCTCCTCTTTCTCTGTCTCTGTCTCCCTCTGTCTCCTCTGTCTCTGTCTCTTGTGTCTGTGTCTCTCGCTGTCTCCTCTTTCTGTCTGCTGTCTCTGTTTTTCTCTGTCTCCTCTTTCTGTGTTAGAGTCTGTGAAGCTTGGTTGTCTCTGCAGTTTGTATTTTGTACGAGTTGGAGTGTATGTACACCTGCTCAGCGTGGGGGTTCCTTAGTGCCGATCATGAACAATTCCTCGATGCGTCTGCCGGGAGCAAAATACACAGCGCAGCCCTTTCTGCCCTTCCTCGTTATCGACGGAGAGAAGGTGTTTAGGGTTTAGGGTTTAGGGTTTGCAGCAGCGAAGTTCCCTAGGCGCGTGGTGCTGAGGGGCACACGTGCATGCTGCTAGTGCTGTCTGTTTAGCTGCTGCTGCTGCTGCTACAGCTGCTGTTGCAGCTCTGCTGCTACTGCAGCCTCTGCTGCTGCTGCTGTTGCTACTGCAGCTTCTGCTGCTGCTGCTGCTGCTGCTGCTGCAGGTGTTGGAAGGGCGTCGAGCTGCAGATGCTGACGAGTTGCTGGAGACGCACGAGGCCGGTGTCTCTGAGGCCTTGGACTTGGCGTTTAAGGGGGAGATGACAAGCACGGGCACCATGATGCTTCTTCTCAGCGTCGAGAAACTCAGGAAAATGGGGCACATATCCAATTAATACTACCAACAGATGCTGCAGCAGCAAGAGCAGCAGCAGCTGCAAGAGCAGCAGCAGCAAGAGCACCAAAAGCAGCAGCAGCTGCAAGTGCAGCAGCAGCAAGAGCTGGGAGGAGAATGGAGGGTTTGTTGGTTTGTGAGATGCGCAGCTATAATGGCAGTTTTTAAATGGGGTGTACATACACTGCAAGCTATCTGCGTGTCCTAGCCTTTTAATTTTGCCTCGCAATTTTGTTAAACCGCGAGAAATGCCTAAAATAGGAATGTCTCTTTGGCAGAGGAGACTGCCAGGGAGACAGTTTAAAGCGGAAAGAAGACATGCTGCGTTGCTGCAGAAAGGAGACAGTCTCCTCTCTCGCTGCCTTGTTGCTGTCTGTCTCCGAAGTCTGGCTGTTGACTGGAGCCCCTTGGCAGCGAGAGGTTTAAAAGCATTTTTTTGAGGCGTCTGTCTCTTTTGAAAGATTAGGGAACCCCGGCCTTTCTTTTCCTGCCGGTGCGCGCCCGCAGACTCTCAAGGCCCCCCTCAACGGTCTGCTGAAACTCGCTGGGCAGCAAGTGCTCAGCCACATCCAGCATGTCTTTGTAAATTGAACGCAGTGTATGTTCACCTGCACCTGTTACAGAGGCTATTTCTGATGCCTTTGGCAGCAGCATGGGCTGCTGGCTGTTGCCGCAGCTCAACAGCTGCACCACAAACCAAATGGCTGCTGCTGCTACGGAATTGGGTCTGTGGCAAGACGCATGCAGAGACACACACGTCAGCAGCTTTCACGTGCCGGTGCAGCAGCAGACAGACACCCCACAAAGCCCCAAAACAAACAACAAACGCAGCAGCAGCAAAAACACTTAAAATACAAACTCCAAGTTTGCAGCAAGAGCACATCAAACAAGAGGGTTTAGGGTTTAGGGTTTAGGGTTTAGAGGGGCACCTGTGGCTGGCGATGAAGACCTGCCCTGCCCGCTTTGCCACATGTTCTGCGATGTCGCTGACATGCATGGAGAGCTGGAGCCTGCTGCAATATCTAGGGAGGAGTTGAGTGGCGCTTTCAGCGTTGTTTGAGCCTCCTCTGAGGGGGAGTTGTTTCTTAATTCGGTTAATGGCCTTGCCAAGTTCCTTTTCCGATATCGCTCTGTCATACACCACCAACTCCCGCACCGTCCGAGTGACTCCAGCCTCACGGCAAGCCAAATAGGTTATTGCTAGCATCGAAACGGCGGTGCTTCGAGACCGCAGCTGCCCACAATCCTACGCCACACAGAGGGGAAGCACTTGTTTAGTGTTTAGTGCTCAGATGGGAGTTACAGTCTGTTAGTTTCGAGTTTATTTATTATTTTCTTATCTAGTTTTTTGTCTCCTCGTGGGCTGTAAAAAAATGGGGGCAGCGACGCATCGGCACAGCCAGAAATGTGCAGCTCTCTACGCATGCCTGCAGATGTGTGTACACGGCAATTCAAAACAAATAATAAATAAATAAATAAATAGATAAATAAATAAGAATGTCTTACAAGTAGTTCCTTAGCAATCTCCTTGGCACGCTCAAGCACATGATCTCGAAGACTAAACGCTTCCCCGATGAGTCTCAGATAAGAAAAGGCAGCCCTAAGTTGTCTGTCTCTTCCGCTGGCTTCTCCAGCCGCGCCTCCTGCGGTAGCCGCCTCATGCAGCATTTGGAGCCTGCGACCTGACCCTAGCCCTTTGCTGGGACCGTGGCTGCCTCCAATCAGCATCGACGTGCCAATGCCCCCGTCTTCGAGCCAGCCGTCTAAGGCCTCTCCTACGCGGTTCCTATCAGACCCTCGGGCTGCTCCCCCGGACGTCTCTGTGCTAAAGGAGCGCCATTCCTGCTCTTCATTCAACACCCTCTCTTCCAGCACGTAGCCACACTCCCGGCACAGCTGGTCACCGCTGCTCGTATCCAGCACTATGGTGCTGCTGTTGCTGCTGCTGCCGCTGCGAGGAGCGCAAAAGGGACACAGAAGGAGACGCTTCGATGAGGCATACATGTTAAAACGAGGCCGTGGGGCGCTACCAGCTCCAGAGGCCCCAGAGGGAGGAGGGGCCTCTGCACCGGGAAGGCCCTTCACGCCCCATGGCGCTGGAGCAGAAGCGGACGAAGTGTCTCCTTTGCTGCTGCTGGCATTGCTGCTGCTGCTGGTAGTAGTGCTGCTGCTGCTGCTGGTAGTGCTGCTGCTGTTTACACGGACAGGGGGGGAGGCAGTGTTGACGCCGGGGACCGAAGAGACAGAAAACGCCACAGAAGTTGTCAGGGGGGCCCCTACAGCCGAGCTCGCCCGTTGCAACTTGCTGGGAGGCTCCATCGTGAGAGGCAGGGGGCCCCTAGGAAAAATACACGAGAGGGGCCCCTACAGAATCCTAAGGGGCCCTGCCACTCCGCCTTCCTCGGCCTTGCTAAATATATGCCCACAATAATAATGGTTACATGCAACGGGCATAAATTGAAGTGGAAGAGAAGTATACAAGAAGCGCTCAAGCATGTGGGATGTAGAGCTGTAAGATAAGAGCTGGGAAAGCGAATTACATTATTAAAGGACACAAGTCAGCGTTTATTCTTGCTAAATCGTTTCGCATGGCTTCATGGAAACAAATAACAAAAAGAAATATTCCCATTAGACGATCGGTCCGCTTTCCGAAGGGGTTTCTATTGAAGCAAACAGACCTGTTCGATGCATGCAAATCTTGGCGTTTTGTCTTTTGTTTTTTTCCTCTTTGCGTTTAATCTCGAATCGCAATTTTGTGGAGATGAGAAAAGTAGGAAAGACAAAAGTGACAGACAGCATCCGCGGAGTGATGCGTAGCGCCCCTTCTGGCTGTACGTACACCTAAATTCTCGTTTTCTCCCGTGAGGATTCTTTCCTGAGTATAGTGCGAATTCCAGCCGAAATTTTTTGAAAATAAACATTAACTGGTTAAATTTCTGTTGTTTGAACCGGATAACTTCCTCTGTCTTCCGCACTTTCCTTGATGCCTACACCAGGGGCTGAGGGGGAGGCAAGCTCTGCCTCTCTCACCGACTTGGAAGAGTTGATGCGGCTGAAGAAGGTGCTGAGCAAGGCACTTCCTTCTCCAGTTGCAGACGGGGTGAGCGATGTCCCAGCAGGAGACATGAATAAAGAAGATGATATGAATCTTGTACTTGATGTGTTGAACACTCTCGAAACGTTCAATATAACGCGTAATCTACTGGCAAAGTCAAGAATTGGCCTTGCCGTCGGAGCCCTTAGGAGGCACAGCAACCCTCAAGTGCGGAGTAAGAGCGCGGCACTCGTTGGCAAGTGGAAAACAATCATAAGCTCTCAAACCCCTAAACCCAGCGGCAGCAGCAGCAGCAGCAGCAGCAGCAACAACAGCAGGAGTTCCGATGCAGCAGCAGCATCAACTGTGGCCTCCGCAGCGTCAACAACAGCTCCATCAACGGCAGGAAGCGGCAGCGGAGCTGCTGCAAGTGCTGCGAAGAAGGGCAAAGTTGGAGTGTCAGGGTCACGTACCGCTTCTGCTTCCTTCCCTGGCCCTTTCACAGGCGATTCTACGCGTGACAAGGCTCGCATGTTTTTGTGGAGGGCCCTTGTTGACGGTTTGGAGGCAGCAAGTGCAGCAGGAACAACAGAAAGCTCTACAGCAGCAGAGACGGGTCGCGTTGCTGCTGCTATAGAGGGGGCTCTGTGGCAGCGCTTTATAGTGCAGCAGCAGAGCACGCGAGAATACAACTCCCAGCTAAAGACGTTGAAGTGGAATCTGGCAGATCCCAAGAATCCCGACTTGAATTTGAAAGTGCTGTGGGGTATGTACACCGCAGAGCAGCTGGCTAGCATGTCCAGCGCAGAGCTTGCGAGCGATGAAAAGAAGAGAGAGAGGGAGCAGCAGAAGCAGGAGAGCCTCGAAGCCTGTCAGAGTGATTGGGAGGTGCGACGCATGTTAACGAGTGGAGAGGCTGCTCAAGGACAGTTCCCGTGCTTCAAGTGCAGAACAAACAAGACAGTTTATTTTCAAATGCAGACAAGAAGTTCCGATGAGCCAATGACCACGTTTGTTACTTGTTTAGAATGCGGAAATAGATGGAAGTTTTGAGGCGAAGAAATTCAAGGAAAGTAGCATTCACGCGGATCTTGAACGCCAACACCCTCAGGTGTATCGACACCTTCTTCGCCACCCGCAGCGCGCTTCGAGCTTGCTTCTTTACACTGTGTGCATGCACGTCACATGCATGCATGCACAGCATCTGCATGCGCAGCATATGCATGCACATTACATGCATGCATCCACTTACACATGCATGCACGTACACTTAAATGCATGCGAGCAGACACACCTATGCCTACATGTGTGCATGCATGCATGCAAATTGATGTGCCCATGTACAGGAGGAACAGGAGGGCCCCAAGATGGCGTGTGTGCGAATGCGTCTTTGCATAAACCAAAATGTATTTCTGTACTTGTTTAAAGCCCATTAAACAAAGGCCAAACAAATCACAAAGCATGCAGCTGCCTTTCATGCTTGTACTTTATCAGCAGCCCAGCTTCGCATGTGGCCGCTTACAGCTGGAAACTCAAACAGCATTCTTTAGGGTTTAGGGTTTGGCTCATTGTCTAGGGTTTAGGATTTAGCCCATTTTTTAGGGTTTAGGGTTTAGCCCATTCTTTAGGGTTTAGGGTTTGTTTGGCCCATTGTTTAGGGTTTAGGGTTTAGCCCATTCTTTAGGGTTTAGCCCATTGTTTAGGGTTTAGGGTTTAGCTCATTGTCTAGGGTTTAGGGTTTAGCTCATTGTCTAGGGTTTAGGGTTTCCTTGAACACCCAGGGTGTCTGTCTCTCCTGTCTCATGCTCAAGCCTTCCCAGCTAAGGACGAAGTATGTCTGTCATTTTGTGTGGGGCCGGGGATCTTCCTCGGTCTCCTACAACAAACCCCAGTACACGGGGGCCCCTTCTAGGGGGGCCCTATCCCATATAAGTCTCTTAGGGGCCCCAAGGTGTTAGAAAGCGGGGTCTCCACTAGGGGCCCCTTGTTGCTTTAAAAGGTCCCTTCAGAGCCTCCTATGCATCCCCCAAAGGGGGCCTTTCTAGGGGCCCCCCTGCTGGCAGAAAAATGCCTGGGGGCCCTCATTCCCTTGTGGAGGCCCTTAGGGCCCCCGCTCCCTCGGGGCCTCCCTAGGGGCCCCCTTCTGTTAGTTGCTGCTGTGCTGGCCAGGGGCCCTCAGCAACCTCACGGGCCTCGCCTGCCACAGCAGGGGCCTCCCCAGGATCCCCAAATGAACTCTCCAAACCGCCTGCAGATCCTGCTGCTGTTGTTGCTGCTGTGTCTGCTGCTCCTACTGTATCGGCCGCTGCTGCTGTATCTGGTGATGTTGCATCTGCTGCTGTATCTGCTGTATCTGGTGATGCTGCTGCTGTATCTGCTGCTGCTGCTGCAGTCGCTGCTGCTGCGTTCCCTTTGTCTTCTTCCGTTGCTGCTGGTGCAGCCTGTGAGGCTGTCACCTGCTCAGCCTTAACTGTCTCCCCAGCAGGAGCTGCTGCAGTAGCAGCAGCAGGTGCAGCAGGAGCTGCTGCAGTAGCAGCAGCTGTTCCGGGAAGCAGCAAGTTGCAGCGCGCTAATAACTTTGAAAAATGATTGTAGGCAGGGAGCGAGCGGCGCTTCCTGCCCTCCGTCTGCAGCAACGCAGGTGTACATACACCTGAGGAGGGAAGAAGGCTCGGCGGAGTGTCTTCCTGCTGCTGCTGCTGCTGGAACGGATGCACAGCGGGTAGCTGGGCTGCCCCCATAGGAAGGGAAGGTGCGGTTCCTGGTGGGGCCCCCTCCTCCCTCAAATCTGCAGTGGCAGCAGCCGCAGCAGCAGCAGGTCGCTTGTGGGCAGCGGCAGGGCCCCCCAGGGGGCCCCCTGCTGAGGTGGGGGCCCCACCCCCCCGAACCTCAAGCTGCCCCCCATGGGAGTTGCTAGGCGCTGACTTCCGTCTAGCAGCGTCGCTGTGTCCTGCTCGATGCAGCCCGTTTGCCACCCCAAATCCATGCTGCTGCTGCTGCTGCTGCTGTGTTGCAGGGGAGCGGTCGGTGGATCGGCGGGTATGGCTCAGACGGCGGGCTTTACGCTGCGCGCAGCAACAGCAACAGCAGCAGCAGCAGGAGTGTATGTGTGCATGCAATTTGGGCCTTAAAGGGACGCAGCAGCCACAGGCTGTCCAACTGCAGCAGCAGCAGCAGCAGCAGCAGCAGCTGCTGCTGCTGCTGCTG
>NPHX01000529.1:244406-272099 GCA_002271815.1 Eimeria falciformis
GCTTGGCGGTAGTCAAGAAGGGAGCAGCCCACCTCCATTAGTTACGAGGGAATAATCGGCAGAAGGCCTCAGGTTCTCCTCGGAAGCTGTCTCCTCGTCTTCTGCTGCACCTGTCTCTGTTTGCTGCTGCCTGCCTGTCCTTGCCTCGCGTCTGGTCTCTACTGCTGCTGCTGCTGCTGCTGCTGCTGCTGGGGAATGCGTGGAGGGGCAGGAAGACGCAGCAGCAGCTTCTGCTGCTGCTGCTGCTGCTGCTGCTGCTGACTTTGCCTCTGCTGCGCTATGCAAGACGTTTTCATCGGCTTCAGGCAAGCCCAAGGAAGCAGCACAGCCGGGTGTCTGTACACCAGACGCACAGATGTATCTCTAAGCCCTAGTCCCAACACAGCACTATCAAAATGAGCAGAGGGTTCAGAAGATAGATTACTTTGTTCTGCGTCGTGAACTTAGTGGCCATTGAAGCACAACAAACTGATGGGGGCTGAAATCATAATAGCAAACGCATGCATGCAAGAAATAGACACATAGCTGCTCAGGGTGATGAGCCACATACCGGATTTGTGAGGAGAGCAGCTGCCGCCGCCTCGGCCAACTCTGGTGGGATCATCCCTCCATGCAGACCCCCGTTGAGCTTTGCAGTTTGTGGTGCGTTGCGGCTGTGCTGTTGGAAGGAGGATGCAGTACGTGAGGTGTATGTGCAGCTGGTTTCCAGTCAGAAACGCCACAGGTAAAAAACCATGCGGGCTCCACACAACTGAATCTGTAAGTGCAGCTGCTGCGAAGGCCCAGACCAGCAAGCCAAATGCCCTTAAGTCCTGACGGTAAGGAAATGAAAAGCCTAAAAGAATACAAAGAAACCAGGCAGGGGGTGGGGGGAAGTCCAGCGGCTTACGTCCCCCACATGGATGTGGGAATTCCGCCACCCGTCTTCTGCCGGACAAAAGTCACAGAAATATATTTCAAAATATATTATTAATATATTTAAAACCCTAAACAATAAACTCTTAACCTTAAAGGCCAGAAACACACTTGCGACCTTGTGCAGAACACAGCCAGTGGAACACTGAACGCATGCATACTACATTCACCCCGATAGTGGTCAGGTCGAAATCCTAAATCCTACCGCCTACCGGATTGGGAAGGCACTATTCTTGTCAAAGACGCAGACAGAGCCAACTCTATTCCGATTCCTTGCCATGGCCTAGTTGTTAAGCCTTGTTGTAGCACATTATTGTATATGTTTCAAGTATGCGATCCTTGTCTGTTTGTTACCACTTAGAATTAATTAAACAGCTGCATGTGAGAAGCAGTAACCCAGCTCTTTGCAGTGTGTCAACGGATCTGTGTGTGCCCTACGTGGAGGCTGGCTGTCCTTTGGCTGCATCCCCTTGCCGCCGCTTGGCGATTCTGGGGCCCTTAAGATCTCAGAGAGGCAGGCCAGAAAGGCAGGCGTTTCTGGACAAACTACTCTTAAGTAATTGCTTCGTTTTAGTACTTAGGCCTTGAAGCAGAGATGTAAATACGACCATTACATTTAGGGTTTAGGGTTTTGACTGTAGGCTATCTACGATGCTTCAAGCTCATTGGGGTTTAGGGTTTACGGGTTTGTGGATTCTTGAGCCAAGCGGCTCATCTTTGTATGTAGAAATGCCTGAGACTCCTTGAAAAGGTGAAGCTTTCTCTTTGGCCCTAAGGCCTCCCTCGACCACCTCAAGCAGTTCGAGGCCTCGCATGGCCCCAGGGCACAACAGAGTGGGATCTGCCACTCGACAAAAGCTTCATGAAAGAAGCGAATTTCAGTTCAAAGATCTCTGCATTTGCCTCCTCTCCTCCCCCTGTCTAGGGCTCTATGGCCATTGGTGTGGTGTGTGTGTTAACAAACCGCACCCCCCTGTTCCGGCAGCCCCTGGGGCTAGCTGGGGCTAGCTACGGCTAGCCGTACTCGCTGTTGCTGCTGAATGTAGAAGAAAACTTCAGCGCATAGGACTTCTGTGATGCAAATGCTTCAAGCCTACCAACTACTCTAAGGGCGAACGCCAGCTCGTTGCTACTTCGAGCCACATGCATAGAAAACTACAGCAGCCTCATACGGCAAATATGGGCCCCCAACGTCGTCCGTTGTGGGTGGGTGCCTACTGTCTTCTATAATCTCCTAATGTTCTCGGCTTACTGCTAACCAGAAGTACCGAGGGACGAGGACCGAGCTGTAAACTCCCTAACTTGAAAGTGTCTACCCGACACAATACGACACGCACAGAATGAGCACTTAAAGAGAAACCTCCAAGCCCTCTTATTGTGTTGCCCCTCCCACCCTCGCATCTATTGGGCCTCAAAATGCCTCATCCGTGAATACCAATACCAAATAACAGCAAAAAAATCGTTTGGCGCTCGAACCTTGTTGATGCTGGCACCCACTGCGTCATCTAGTGTGCTGCGCTAGGCCTGACTGGGCGGTAACTAGTACCGCATGGCATGCAGAACAGCTGTAAGAGCACGAAAGGCCCTCTCCAGCATCGTACAAAACCTAACGGCCAGGCTGCTGCATGCAGCTCCACCCTACAGTGGCTCGGCAGCAGAAACTGCCAAGGCTGCCTCTACCCGCAAATTACCGACGGTACCGCAAGAAAATGCCCCCTTTCGCCGTCCCCCGGCGAACTACAAATCTCCACATGGAAATATTAACGGTAACTGGTAACTGCTGACCCACACACAACGAAAAGTTGTTGACCTTATTACCACCCCGCCTACCGACACACGCTGCACGAAGCAACGGCAGATCTTATCAGCCTCAGAATGGCCGGCTCTCTCTTGATAATAAACGATTCCCTTCTGTCATCAATGTCCAGCCATCCACACACACGATCACCACCACTAAACGGAACTATTGAGTGGCGCTTTGAACACTCCTTTGCCGTTGTTATGGAAGGCCTGCATCACGGCGACGTTTCGCACAAAAACAGCATTTCCATCTATTCACTGTTGGGCTCCTCACTCGCCAGTCTTCGTCCATACGTTGTGGTTGAAAGATGGGTGCGCTGCCCTAATGGCAAGCACTAAACCCGCTCTTACAGACAACGGCATGTGCGTCTTCGGACGAGAGGGAAGGATGGTGACCCCCATCGGTGCAATTTCACTGCACCCTCCTGGCCACTGCATATGCACCCAGTGGTGTGGCTGTGCCTCCAGCAGGAAACAATGCATTTCCCTCTTTGGCATGCCAGCGTCGGCTCTTCTGGGCGACGCAGTGCACCAAAAAGACATTCCCGGAAAAGAGATAGAAGATGGGGCTGTTAAAATTGCTAACTTAGGCGGCCCACATCTCCGTCTGGTCGCCAGCACTAATCATCGACTCCCGCTCCTCCTCAACCAAGTTCTGTGCGGCTTCTTCAGACTCAAGTACATTCTCTGCAACCTGTGCTGCCTGCCCCGCTGTTCCGCCCCTGCAAAACGCATCAAAAGCACGCATCACAAAACGAGGTTGTAGGTCTTCCTTCCCACAGCGCTTCATTGCCTGTGTTCTGGAAGCAACGAAAGCAGTTGTTGCGTATAGAAAGATTATCAACAGAGCCACAATCAACAACACGAAAATGCGGATACCAGCGTCTTTAGCAACAGCATAAACCACTCACATTGCATAGGCTGCTCCACCACCTGCTGCACCAAGAAGCACAAGGCCGCCGACGACGCCACCGGCAATGGCGGCTGCTGGGACAGTGTTTGCCTCATCCCGATCTTCGCCCTCGCCGTCTCCGTCTCCTCCCGCCCCATCAGAAGGTCCAGTTGATGGAGTACTGCAGTACTCCGGGCCACAGGGCTCACTCTCGGTTGTTTCCTCCTCACATGGCTTGTCGTAGTAATCGAACCCTACCATTCGTTGACGGCTCCTGGTCCCACCGCACGTGCATGGTGACCACTCGGTGAAGGGAAGGACGCAAGGCCCTGTGAAAGCAAGACAGAAGCAATTCATTCACACCACACCACTCCGGCTATACAAACACAACTGCACATATCATATAGCCCTCGAGCGTTCTTCCCCCCACACTCTCCTTAGTAATAACGGCCTAATATCTTGTCTAGACAGGACCCCTGGGCAGCCGCTTACCACAAGGGTTGTTCTCGCACGCACGAACCTCAGTCCGTTGAACCTTCTTATCATCGGGGAGGTGTTCGTTCTGCTCCTCAATGGTTTTGCCCCCATAATTGGCCTTGACTGGGCTTTCCATTCGGTCGCGCCTCTGCTCACCTGGGCCACACTCTGCACTGCATTTCCCCCATGGGCCCCAATCTCCTGGGACCTCGTCAACGGGGCACGGCTGAGTATTACATGGCCTCGTGTCAGTTTTTCCTTCCGGGTGCTGTTCCTCGCAAGTAAGGCCTCCGTGTTGGGCGTTTTTGAGCCAAGGTTCCCTATGACGCGACTGAGAGCCGCCCCCACAACTTTTGGAGCAGTTAGAGTAGTCAGTCCACTCTCCGCATGTGGCATTCACGGGGCAGGGATAGGTATTGCAATCTTGGGTCTCCTCAGTTGGTATGCCTTGCTCTTTCAAATTCTGCCCCCCGTACAGCTCTCCTACTTGAGGGGTGCCTTCGCGATGTCGAGTTCTCTTTCCGCCCCCGCAGGTCGCTGTGCACTCGCTCCATTCACTCCATGGTCCCGGTTTCTGGTTCACTGGGCAGGGCGCTTTAGTCACCGTCTCGACTTCCCTCTGATGTTTCGGGGGTTGCTGCTGCTCGCAAGATAGACCGCCTCCAGCAGCTGGGGGATTATTGAACTCTCCTCGAACTCGCGTCCTAGTGGCTGATCCACACGAGGCACTCCACTCCGACCAAGCTCCAAACTCGCCGCACCCTGCATCTACTTTGCACACAGGCAAAGTGCATGTCCGGGTGCGCACCAGCCCAGGAGACTGGTCCTTGCAGGACCGGCCCATTGGAGCGGGACATGTCGGGCAAGGGGGCGTTCCAGCTTTTGGGGGAGCAGTCTCCACACGAGTGCTCTTCTGCGTTCCTGTTGTGCCACACTTCCCTTCGCATGGGCCGTACTCGCTCCAGGGGCTGCACACCGCATCCACTGGCAAGTCTTTGCACGCAGCCTTCATGATGTTGGTGACCTGTTGGTTGACATTGCTCCAATTTGTCTGGATAAACTTTTCACAGGTGCCTGAATTTGAACATCCTACCACACTTCGGCATTCGCTAGTTCTCACTCCACTGCCTACACCGAGGGTCACAACAATTACCCCGCTATTTCTCAATTGCTGAGCAGCAGCTATTGTTTTACTGGACGAATTGCTTGCTCCGTCCGTCATCAGCATAAGCATCTTCGGCGCACCATCCCGGCCACCTTCTGCAAACATTTTAGCTGCCTCAGTTAGAGCCCCAGCGGTGTTAGTATTTCCACCCGCGTAGGGCAGACCCAGCACCGACGAAGCACCCAACTTCGGGTCTTGGGCTCTGGGATCCTTTAAGCCCCACTTCGGTCTTACACTGGTAGAGTACGTTATGACCCCAACGTGAAGGTCAGTTGGGGAAACGGGCATGGAGTTATAGAAGTCAGACCCAAATTGGCGCACTTTCTTATAGTTACTGGAACCAACTGACCCTGATTCGTCAAAAACTAAGATCACGTCCAGAAGACTGCTGCACTGCTGATTTGTGGCTGTACTACCTGCAGCACGCACAATTCCAACACACCAGTCAAACAGATATGCAGCTGCAGCATACCTGCATCCCCAGACTGGCGCCGCAAGAAGGGATGACTAATGGCTTCGAAAGCAACTCAGCGATCGACTATTACCCCAGCGTCACCCCGAGGCAAAAAAAGACATTATCACCCCATAAACGGCACAAATAGTATTTTAAATATAACTCTAGAAGATGCGTATGTTAAATCCATAGTGCTTGCTCCTCTAGGGTGTAGAATACCAAGGATACTGTACCACTCGCTAGCATAAAGACACACACTATCGAAAACATCCTTGTCAGCGCTGCTCCTCTTTCAAAAAGCAAGATAATTAATTTCTGTAACTGCGCTGTTCTTTGCTGCGTGGCAACTGTCGATGCCCCGAATACCAAACAAAACGTACACCGCACCATATCTGGCTAGCACCTTCTTACCCCATGAAAGCACCCTGGGGCTTGCGGACGCGGTATACAAAAAGTAAAGCTGCTTTTCAGGCCAAACTAAAGTCAATAACCTGTCTGTTACTAACCTGTCTGTAGAGAAGGCAAAGCAGTTCCAATGGCGAGCACCGCAACAAGGAATGCAAGAAGCCAGCTGGGTGCTGGCCTTGCACGAAGAAGTGCCATTGTAGGAAGTGACGGGAAAATCGGAAGGAATAAGAGGCTCGGGAAAAGAAAGTACAAAGGAAAAAAAATCAAAATTGAAGCTTCCGTGCTTCAAAACAATACCTGTGTTTCAAAGAGATATCAACTCATGTCAACCCTGTTCGGCTTGCGTGGTTGCAGGCAGCTGTTCCTGTGGGTGAGGAATGGAGAGGGGACAGAACGCTAGCCCATTCGCTGCCGATTAGGAACTCCGTTTTTTCTGCAATCAACCTATTGAATATTTTGTATTTTGTATACATCTCCAGACCTCAGCTATTCTGGAAGTCTTTTGCAAGTCGGTATATCGATGGTTGGACGCTTTTTGTCAGTGCTAGCAAACTTGACTATGACGATCGTTCACGCCTAGATCGCTCAACCCTTTTAAACTGATGAATTTGAATGGTTCGTTTTTTCCGTTTAGCTTCCACGGCACGAAATCTGCACTATCCCACTCTTCGTTGCCAGAAATTTGAATCGACGAAGAAATGGTCACCTTTACTAACCGTGTAGCAGTACTGTAGCAGTACATCTGAAAACAAAATAGCAACGCATTAAGCTAAAATGGAAGACTCAAAACAAATATATTAGTTTTCTGGAATAACTGGTAGAAAAGCGCCAAGCGCCAGCACGCCAAAAAACACGGGAAAGAAGTTGTCTGTTCTACCTGAGGCAAATATCTTACTAACGAGTTAGAAGTTGGCTGTTATATCTGAGTGAGATATCTTGCTAATGCGCCACAGAAACAAGTGAAGCTGGCAATGCTCTCATTGTAGAATATGCCAGTTGCGCTGGGTCTAACCGTTCTTAATGTATATGCTTTCTATGACTGCAAGCCACCCAGCTTCGCAAGCAATCTTGCGTCAATCGCATATCCTCACTAAGCCCTCTGTTTAGGTAACTTCACTGCATTCCCGGCTCTGGCTGAGTCAAAGCCATAGGCCGTGCCGTGCTGTCTGGTTTAAGCTTAAGATAAGCTAAAGGGAGTCCTGTTAGCTAAGCTAGCAATGAATTAACATCAATGTAAAGGGAATTTATTTCTTTATCTCTGCGCGAGACTAGTACAGAGGTATTATTAAAGAAATTCCTAGAGACACTTTGGATATTTGGGGATCGAGATTTAAGCATCGAGAGTTGAGGCTAAGGTCTTAAGGTCAAGGACCTAAGGCCCAAGACAGTCCCAAGGCCTTAAGGTCTGGGTGTGGGAGCGGATCCACCGATGGGGATTTTGACCTTAAGAGGTCAGACAAAACTTAAAGAATGAATTTCGAGGTAACAAGGTTCTGATCTCAACCTATATCTTCTTATTGTTTATCTAGAGGCTTCTCGTGTGTATTCTTCGTCTTATTTCAATCGTCGTGCGCATCCCTGACCCTTGGGGAAGAGTGTTTAGGGCCTAAGAGCAAGGCGTGATAAGGGTGCGTACACCCACAACTACGGGACAGAGAAAGTTGTTTTAGAATCCATTGACAGTATTGCGGAGCTCCGAGCCTTTCGCGTTACAGCGAGGCTGTGCATTGGAGAATGCAGTACCACCCCTGATCGTTGAGGAGGTTCTGAGGCTTACCCAGTGCCTACCCTATCGTGTGAAGGGTTGGGGCGTGCGACTAATTCGAATAGAGATGGGGCGTAGCCTAGGCAGGGAATTGTCGTTCAGGGTTCGCGCTGCCTAGGTTTTGAGGACATCGGGAAGGAGACACTCATCCTCACCCCGGCCTCACAGTAATCTCTAAGGGGCCAGCCTGCCCTATAGTGCTATACAGGGAAACTTTTCACATTATTTATCCCCTTATATTCATCTTACTCCAATATTCTGGTGAGCTCGTAATTATTGATCGTTATTTTAATTTAATATCATAATCAGGAACAGCATAGCTATCTACCACACGCTGAACTTAAACCACGACAGACTGAAATGAGCATGGCGCAGCCTGAAGCTTCACCTTAGCCTATGCCGTGATTGCGGTGATATTCACTACAACTAAAGCAGGGGCGCCTGCTGCTGCATGGCCTTGTTATTCCTGTTTGTTATTCTTGTTTGTTATTCTTGTTTGTTATTCCCTTGCCTAAATGGCCTGTCAAATGCAACAGCAATAGCAGCAGCAGCATGACCACCTTGACATAAACCGTTGTATTCTGCGCCATGGCATGAAATCGACTCTTCCCCATTCTACATTGGCCTCCGTCTGCCTCAGCTCTACTCAACAATAAACAGAGCTAACACTTCATACTGACAATGTTTTCCCTACGAGTAGTTTGCTGGGAGTGTTGAAGGGGCTTTCAAAGTGCATGACCCTATTTCTCACAGGTAAGAGCCTAGAAGCCTGGCCAGAGGCAAGTGTGCATACTGAAAAAAGTGAACTATTTTAACAACAAGGGAGGATGAAAATTTTTGAGGAACTAATGGATAGGGAAATGCTGGAGGTCACCAGAAAAGAACTATGGCACTCTACTGGTGCTGTAGTGACACTCCAAGGCCACGACTGAAGTTCAGATCGGTAGAAACACACGTAAAAAAGTAAAATGTTAATATTTATTTATTTATTAAGCATGTAATGCATTTTAACCGCAGGGTCGCTGTGCTACAGTAGGGAAACAGGGCAGAACCGAGAACCAGTGGTCACCGCTTCTTGCCTCAAGCTGGACAGGAGGATGTTGTGCAGCTTTTCGATTGCGCTTCCCGTCAAAACGGGTAAAAACAATTTTATTAAATTGGTAAGTAGATATTATTTGGCTTAATAGTAAAGTTGAGATTCTGCTGCTTTTGCAGAGAGTGATAGTCGCACGCTACTGACTTCTGGCAAACCAAGGCCCCAAGGAAATAGCGCACCCCCGAACAGGCAAAGACGGCGGTTTCCTTCAAATAAAATGCTTCTTTTCTATTTTAATTCTTTTTGCACAGTTGTGCAGGCTAACTTGGCTACTGCCTCCCTTTAAATAAAGTGACAGCGGGATCTCGGCCTGCTGAGGCCTGCACACATGCTCCGATGGAGCACAGGGGTTTCTACGTACATGAATATGCCGTTCCATGGAACGAAGCACACAATGAAAATGCTCAGCGAAGCATTTCGTCAGGGGCTATGAGCCAAGATGCACCGGACCTTGCGGAGGACTCCCTTAACAACTCAAGCTTCGGCCTGCAGAAGCCATTTGGAGCTACTCCCTTGGAAAGTACATCCGTTGACTCTGGAACGCCAAGCCAAGTGCCATTTTGGAGTATCGATGGGCTTCATGTGCCAGACACCAACGAGCCAGGGCCTGATACAAATGAGGCAGAAAGGGATGAGTCATTGCAGAGCCCCTGTGGGCAGTGCTTTCCATGGAAGAGCCTCTTTTTAGAGTTCTTTTCGATTATATTGTTTTATCGCTCTTTTCTCGGAACGTTGTTTTGTTTTTGCTTGCCCCTCGTGATATTTCTGGTGGGGAGTGCTGAGGACGCACGAATGCGGTGTCTGTACGTAATAGGAGTTGTGATTTTGTGTTGGCTTTCAAACTGCATGGACGCATACGCAGTAGCGTTGCTTCCTTTTATTCTCTTCCCCGGACTGAAGGTCGTTTCTGTCGGGCACGTTGCCACCTCTTTCATGAATTCAGTGAGCTTCCTGATATTGGGAGCGAGTATGCTGGCAGCCGCTTTACATCGCGTGAAGTTGGACGCTGCAGCAGCAGACTGGCTGGTTCGCATCTCTCCGAAGCACCCTGAGGATCTGGCACTGTGTCTCATGACGACTTGTTTCATGGTCTCAACCTGCCTCAGTAACACAGGAACGATGCTTATTTTCTGCCCTATAATTGATTTAATGATTCGCAGACTGCACCCCGAACATATAGAGAGTCTCCGAGAGACAGAAGCTGCGAAATCCGGCGACGCCAAGGCCGCTGCCGTCTGCTCTGGAGCTGATCCAGACTGCGGCTACCCCATTCTGCAACAGCATGAAGAGGAAGAAGAGGTTAATAGCGCCCTGAGTAGTTTAAGAGGACAAGAGGATGGCGATGCTGCTAAGCTGGTTGCTCATTGCTCTGTTTCGGTGGAATCTGGGGTGGCAGCATCGAGGGCATGTGCTGGGCATTCTCTTGACGCTGAGGCCACGACTAACCGGGTAGAGAGCGTACAGGCGGATCCGCTAACAGAGGAGATAATGCACGAGTCTGCTGAACTCCGGCGAATACGAAACCTTCTTTTCATAGGTTGCGCCTATGCAGCAACCTTGGGGGGTTCAGCTACGGTGACAGGCGCTACAAGCAATGCCGTCTTTTTGGCTGTACTGGACGCAATGTACACCACACTCCCCGGCGGTTCTGCTGCAAATCCTGTTACTTACACGACGTGGCTCATTGTCTCGCTGCCTCTTGGTCTGATCCAGCTGTTTATTGTCTGGGTTTCCCTTGGTTGCGTTTGGATTGGACCGAAGGCGGTAGGGGCCTCTTTGATGCGTCTCGCCTGCAAGTCCATGAAACTGCTGCTGACATGCTGCTGCTGCTTCCGCCAGTCCGGAAGGACCAGCAACAGCGGGCCAACTAGTCGCACCTCTGGAGTTATTACCAGCGGTAATAGGGCCGAATGGGTTTCTATCGCACCGACAATGCCTGAGAAAAGCGACCAATGCAAGAAACAGATGGACGCATCCCAGAGTGAAGAGCTGTATTGGGCTCGAGTTTACGTGATTGGAGCCTGGCTGCTTGTCGTTTGTCTGTGGCTGTCTCGTCGCACCATTGTTGCGGCTGTGCCGGGCTGGGGCTCTTCCTGGGAGGGGTACATTGACGATTCCTGGCCTGCTATGGTGGTTCCTCTTTTTCTCTGGTTCCTCCCGCTGCGTCCTCGACGCTCCAAACTATCCTTAGCAAGAGCTGTAAGTTCAAAGTGGCGTTTCAACTTTAAGCACGCCACCGAACCCCTAAACGCTATCTGGTTCCCTTCGATTGCTCTTATCTGCAGAAGTAGAGAGGCTGCCAAGGGGCTCCTTATGCTTGGCCTTTGATTCTTCAATATGCCAGGCAAGGCATGCGCATCCCTGCTTGAAACAATGAACTCTTAAGGGGCACAGCTGCGCTGCTGCTTCTTCCTGTCGAATGTGTGCAGACTTTATGGCCAGTGCTCCGGCTGAGGAACTCGGCTAGGCGAGCTGCAGCGACAGCTGAAACGGAACACTACAACGCACAGCAGCGCGTTTCACCACTGCCTGGGGGGCAGCGAGGAGTCCGCAAATTTGAAGGCATTCTGACGTTTCCTGTCGTGGAGAAGGAAATGGACTGGGGCCTTCTGCTTCTCTTAGGAAGCGGCTTCGTGGTTGCGTCTGTCTCGCATGCCTGTGGCCTTGACAAGGTGTTGGTAGAGAATATGGAGTTTCTCAAGTCTTTAAGCTGCCCTGCGCAAGTGGCCTGCATTATGGCTATGGCCGCTCTTGTTACCCAGGTCACAAGCAACACAGCAACTGCCAGCATTCTCATGCCGCTCCTCTCCACTGCAGCCAAAGGCCTCCCAGGGAACCCCTTGCTTCCTATGCTTGCTGCCAACGTACGTCCCACAGTGCACGCACGCCCGTAACCGTCAACGTTATACCTTCACTTTCCTGTCAGTTTCTGAACGCCTCAGTTCACACTTGGGGTTTGCTTGTGCGGAGTGTCGGATCGCTAAAATTGCTCGCCTTGTAAGAGGGCTAACAATCGCTGCTAAGGGTTTTTTGCTGACAATGTTACCGCGTTAGACACGCACTAATGTTATTGAAACTATCTATAACATTTTTGTTTACTGTTGTTAAGCTCTCTCTGAACCTCTGCGTGCTGGTGGTGTTCAGTTCGCAACAACCCTAGGGTTTCTGCTCCCCGTCAGCACCGCTTCCAACGCCATCATCGTCCGCTTCACGCAGATTGGCGTTTTGCAGTTTTTTCTCAGCGGCCTCTTGCCACTCGTGTTTTGCCTGTTCGCCGCGTACCTCGCGACGTTCTCATGGGTTTCTGCAGTGTTCCACCTCTAGAGCCCCGTCAAGAGGCAGTAACAAGAGCACATCAATAATGTCACCAGCGTCTATCCCGACTCACTGCAAAACCTGTCGGCTTAGTCCTCATGAAAGGCATGCAAGGGGTAGGCCAAGAGGATACAGCTGCGGTAGCAACAAACTTACAGGCAAACGCATTTCTCTAAAAGGTTAATTCAACTTGTGCGGGGAAACAAATTAAAACTGGATCTGCGGAACGCTTTAAATTCGTTGAGGGAAACAACCAGCAGCAACTCTAACACCTTATGGTTCCCGTAGGGCCGCTGGCACCCAACTCAAACACTCCTCTGCTAGAGAGGTAATAATACATAGTCCAACCTATGTGACCTTTGCACGCCTTGAAAATATGGAGAGCCTGCAGAGGGGTGGACAAAGTCGCCTGGGAGCCCTCGGTAAGGGTCATCGCCCCCCTGAACCCGTCCACTGTGTAACGAGGGTCAACAGGGGATATCCTGTGGTGTACATACACTTGAGACGTTGAAGGCGCTCAATTATGAAACCACCCACAAGACTCACCATCTACGCAAAAAGACCAACACTGCCGCTATTATGCTTGGAGGCCTCTGGACCTCCCCACACACCTCGACGGTGCTTCAGTGAAAAGGATAAACAATCTTTTTCTCTTTATTTGAACTAAGCCTATCTCTCCCATCCGGAGGCCACAGAAGCCGTTTCTGACGGCTCTGCCATCGGTTTCATGTTCAGTCGCTTATGTCTGAACCGTACTTCTCTGTGAGCTCGTCCATCACTCTATTGTACCAAACTTTGAGCTGTTTAAACTTGCTGGGTTTCCGGGGAGCTTGGAGTCCCAGTTCTGCATTATCAACATCGTCTTTAAACCTCGCTTTGTTTTTATCCTGCGTTTCCCGGAAGGCGGTTATCTCGGCGTTATAGCTGTCGACTTCATTGTTTTGCTGCTTCAACAACTTGGCCTGTTCCTTTTTCTTTTTCTTTTCTTCCTTCTCCTTTGTGAACTTTGGCTCCGCGTCAACAAACTCCGTGATAGTCGGAGCAGAGAGCTGCTCTTGGCGATCGAGGAAAGACGTGTCCAGCACATTGCCCTCCTCGTCCTGTGTTTCCACGACATGGCCGCCATATTTTACAGAACCTTCTGAGACGTGGGCTCCGGCTGCCACGTCTGCACTTCCTTCTGGTGTTTGTTCCTGCTTGTATTCTTCCCCCTCCTCCAACTCATCGGGACTGTCTAAAAGGTCCACTTCCTCTAAAGAAGATGCAGACGCCAAGTCCCTTTCTTGAGTGTCAACTGGGTTTTCCACCCGCTCATCTTCCACGTCAAATTGACCATCATCTTGCCTGTCGTTATCCTCGAGCAGCTTCTTCTGCTGCTCTTGTTCCTGCTTGGCCAGCTCTGCCAGCGAGGGACTGGAAGCTAACTCCTCAACAAAATCCAAATCAGCGACATCCACATTCTCCTCAGCGCCATCCTCGTCGTAGCTTGCAGAGGCAGAGACCCAATTATTACTTGAATTTAGAGAAGGTATGGCGGTGGGGAAAATCAGTAGATAAACCAGAACCCGCATCTTCTCTTGAAAAATCTTCCATGAAGCAGCGAAATGCAAGCCGATCCACAGCGGACAAACGAGAGAGTATTCAATAGCAAATAATTCAGAAATCAGGATTAGAACTTAGTTTCTCTTCCTTGAAGTCGTAACCAAGCAAAACCCCCTTTGATTCCACAGGCAAGGCACATCACTCTAGAGCGTGAAACGACTCACGTAGATCCAACCTCAATAGCGTTTCAAAAGCAGCCAGTGTTGCATACTAATTGTGTTATTTACGCATAAATGCGAACAATAGCATGCGACACTAAACGGATGCTAAGAAATTGAACGGCATGATTGCTGCCTATAACTAGCGGCTGCAGCCTTGAGTTCCTGCGCCGCAAATACAACAATCGACTCTGCCTCAGCCTCAGTCTCAGAAGCATTCCTGGTCAAAACCCTAAACCCCAAACCCTAAACTCTAACTGCTAAACCATAGGATTTAAACCCAAAATTGCTGTTTCTGCCGCAAGTAACATATCTCCTGGTCGCCGCTTCACATGAGGCTTGACCCTCTCGACTGGAGGGACTGGCAAGTTTGTTTGTTCAAGCTTCGCAACGTGCTGTCCTTCAGATTTGGGCTGATCTGTAACGAGAAGTTGATATAGTGAATTTGGTTTAGTTTGAAAACGAGCCGGGGCAGGTGTGTAGCATGTGAGTGCACGTGTTATGGATTGAATTGTTTGTTTGTTATAGCTCATAGTTGCCCTAATTAATGCCATAAATTCTCTTTGAGTGAAATGGCTAAGCTTGCATTTGTGGGAAGCCGTAGCAAGGCTCCTCGGAATGTGTGTTTGGATTAGAAAGGGCCCAAAGTGCAGGTCAGCTGTAGCGCTCCTGTAAGATATTAAGGCATGCGTATGTTCGATACTGCTTTTTATCGCTTATGGTTATTCAAATTAATGTGCTTATTTATTTGTGTATGTATTTTGTTAAGCCTATGAATGTGAGGAGCACTAGCTCAGCTCCTTGGTTTGTGTGCTGGGATGCCTGTGTTCCTAAGCTGCAACTGTTGGCCTTATTCCCTTCTTGCTTGCTTGTGCTCCGGTCAGTATGGCCTCAGATCAGCAAGTTAGAGAAAGGGAGACTTCTTTGGGGGCTAACTATTCTTCAGTTATAGCTTCGTGTTTGTTCTTATGGTCTTTAAGCAGATGCGTAAGTATGAGCGCTGCACTTAATAGCACCGCATGGTTCTAGTCCGCAGACACCCACCCCGACACTAATGGAGGGAAGGATAAACTACGAAACGCACAGACTGTCGCGGAACCTGTCGGCGTTTGAACCTCCTACACGTTGGTTTTCTGCTAGGTACACGATGACCGCCCCTCCTCGCTCACTTACCATTTCAAGGCCTGTTGATCTCAGGGTGACATGTCGAAACGCTGGCAAGGGGAAAGACACTTTGTGATGCCTTTCCAATATGAGACCCCGGTGGACACTTGAGGGAAATCTCTAGACAGAAGGTCCTTTTAATGCCGATTTCAGCAGAGCATCGCCGTCTGACAGTCTCGTACGGCGCAGCCATTTTACGCAGTAAAGGCCATATCTAGCGGAAGCGAAGTACCTAGTAAGTAACCGTATTATTGAACGTTTCAGACGTAAGAGTACTCAAATTTAAGCTTTTCGGAAAGTTCCTTATCTGCTCTTGCAGGTTCTCCACAGGAACCGCACCAGACAAGAAGCCCCTTCCGTGCGAGCTTCACTGGGAAGCGACTGGTAGGTGAAAACGAAGGTCTGGAGCGCAAAATACGGCGCAACAAATAATCGGTATTCGCGAGAAACTGGTATGGATGCACCGACGCACGTCCAGGCTTCGTTGTTGCAAAACCATAAGCTGGCATTCGTAGCTCGCGAATGCCTAGCTGCAAAAATGAGGTGGAAGGCCGCAAGCGTGGCGAAATCAGCGGCCTGATTGGCCCGCTCGTAAATAGCGCGAGAGAGCAACTTGAACTCCCGTCACGCGCGCCCTCCAGCCGGCATGAACAAAATTATCATTCTCCTGACGATATCAAAAAGATGTTGGTAGGCCGTGGGACAGGGCATTGATCCTCGGCTACCCGCAGGTAACACTTTTAGTTGGTTATGGCGGACAGCCGTTCGCTGAGGCGACTGTGGGATGGCGGCCTGGAGGCTGTAACAAACGCTGTCCGCAGCAACCCCCAACAGAGGAAACCTGTCACTAGCCAATAAGGCTGAAAGACATGGTGCACCATCAGGCCATGAGGCAATTACTTTTTGTCCCAAGCCTTGAGTTTAGCTGCACGCAAACACACAGACACCTTGAGAAGTGAGTGCTTCAAAGACAGGCGAATGCGGAACAGCGATGCTCAAGCGCTGCAACCACACCTCCAAATGCAAAGCCGCACACCGCTTTGAGGCAAAGGGTCACCGTTACCAGCCAGCACCACTGCGTGTGGGGCCGAGTAGCAGCAGCAGCAGCAGCAGCATTCCAGCAACAACAGCAGCCGACTTGGTCTTCGTTTGCGTACGCAGTTTGTCCTTGAACGCCATAATATCTACCACTAAGGGCGTCAGCGTCCGCCGATCTGGAGTCGGCTCGAAGGGGAGAGAAGCGAAGGGTATTTGCTCTGCTGGCCGCACGAGCTGAATGCGCAGAAGGAACAGCGGGGGGCAAGCGTCTTTAGAAGAGGCTTACGACTTGAGGTGCTTTGGGTCTGATAGCGCGCCACCTTCATCTGTGCTGATCAGCTGTGCTCCCTCCCTTCAACCGGTAACTGTTTTGAAAGGCAACCAAATTGGAGGACGGCTAATATGTACCTTCTTTGCCTCTAGAAATTTGGCGATTACTTCTTCATACGCAGGCAGGAAGAAATCCTTGTAGGCAGTAGAGTTCATTTCAGCCTGTGCCAATCAAGTACATTAATCACCGCTTTGTCCGCCTCCGACAAAAATGAGAATTTTTTGATGGAGCATTTAGTTGGGGGTGCGAGTAACTCCTTACCTTGTAGAAGCCGCGAAGACCCTCAAGCACCTTCATGATATAATCGCTGTCCAGCCCCGCCTCCTGCGACAAGCCGACCGCACAAACGGCCTTGTCACGTACGGACACTTGAATTGCGCCCACAAAAACGGTCTTCAGTTGTGAGAAGCTAGCGGACGAGGGAGAAGCACCAGCTGCTTGGGTGCTGGCCTACCTCATAGAGCTCCAGCATGACCTGCAAGGCATCCCTGTTGAGGAAATTTCTCTTCAGACCCGCAGCGGCTGCATACTGAAGCACTCGGTGTACCTTGGCAACCTCCAGCTTGAGCAGATCAATGAGACGCAACCCGTGGTACTCCTGAGAGTTTGAAGCCAGTTTTTCTGTCAGCTGCTCGCACAAGGCCTGTGCTGTCGCTTGGCCCTTCGTAGCCATAAACTCCGCGGCAGCAGCTCCTGGAAGTGCATAAGCGTTTGTCTTTAGCTCTAAGAGAGATATCATTCTCTGGTGGGCGTCGCATCCCCTCAGCAGCATGCAAAGATTACCATCGGGAATATCCCGTGTGCGATCGTTCAGGAGAGGCTTGTGGCAACGGAGAAAGGAAGCCATTGCCAGCGCGCTACCGTCCGGCATATTTTCCTCTTCGCTCATTTCTCCGTTACCCATAGCAAAAGGAGGAGAGAGACGCAGTTGAGACAGGGGGGCCCCCCTGCCAGAGACGACTGTCAGGCGATGGTTGGTGTTGGCGGGCAGGATCCCCATGCCACGAGCTAACTGGGACCACCCAAGTCCAAGGGTGCCGCTACTGGGGGCCCCCTGAAGATTGAAAGCTGCGACACCTCCGCTGCCGCTGCTCGCGATATACGCAGCAGCAGAAGTAGCTACTGTAATCCAATATGAGAGCATCTTCGGTGTGTATTCGTCGGGGTAAAAAAAATAAGAAACTGGCAGATTTGGGGACTTGTGAAGGCTTGAAGACGAGCGGGGATGGAGGTCGAGAGGGTGGCGTGCGATAACGTACAGGTTTCTCCCACGCACTAGGAATCCTTTTAAAACTAGCGACAGCCTCTAAAGTTTGTGTTCACCTTGCGGCCAAGACAGAAGACTTTCGTCCTCATTTATTCTTCCGGTTTTGCAGGTGTTTTGTTCTCTTCGAGTCGTCTGACATGCCCCCTAGGAGACAGAAACTTGGGACAGGGACGCTCAGCTCCTCACACAAGACACAACACAAGAGGCAAGGAACGCGTTTCAATACTACCTAAACAGCGGAATCTTGGCCTTGAAGCAAAAATACACCAAGGGACAGGCGCTTCAAGTGTAATTTGCGTCCGGATCTCTAAAGTCTTTTGTAGCTGATGAAGAGCGCCAGTAGCTGCTACTGCTGCATAGCAGCGGCAGCCCCAAGCTACCCGAAGAACCTCCAGCCCCCATGCAAATTGTTCGTGTTCTTTTTACTGACAGAATTTGGAAAGAATGCAGATAATATGATAGGCTACTGATCTTTGTGCACCACTCAACTGCAGTACCAACACTGCAGCGAGGCAAGCTCGAGTGCAGCCCAGGCTTGCCATACCACCTGAAGCAGCACTATCAACAGAAGTAGCAATCAAAAAGCTAGCAATTGATTTGAGTATAAGGAGACGAGGTTGGCGTGGAGTCCTCAAGGCTAGCTGCTGTTGACTGCTGCCTCCTCGAAATCCAGAAGGAGGCAAGGTAGATGCAAGGTCACTGCATGCAGCAGCACCGATTCTCCTCTTGTGCGTAGCAAGCTGTCAACTCGTCTGGGGTGTCATTACGCCGCGACACGGACAGCTACAACCTCAGCAGCAGCGGCATTGGAAGTTAAGATTTATAGGAACTCCTGGCCTGAGCTGAACCATTGCAGATGTTTCATCCAAGCAAGAAATTCATCGGGGTGGAAACCCTGAAGCCGTACAACCCCTCCACCGCACACCGCCGGAAGGAAAGAAATGCAGAAAAGAAAAAGGTAAGAAAAAGGAGCGACTTTGGTTAGCCCTCACTTGTACTTGCGATGTTATTACTCTGGAGCTGCATGCACCAAGACGCGGATGGTGCATCTGTTTTGTCTGCAGAACAAGGCGGAGAGGAAGGTGACTAGGGAGCAGGTGTTGCTGAAGAAGAACCCTGCTGCCATCAAGGAGGAGCTTGACAAGCTGGAGGAAATGCGTATGTCTGCCTTTTTCTTTTCTTGTTTCCACTTCTGCTGTTAACGATGCTGTTCTTGTTGTTCTGATGGGATTTTCCTCCCCTTCTGTGCGCTGAGCAGTCAGAACGGGACAGCCCATGCCGGACAGCCGCTCGCGGCGACTGCAGAAGCTGCAGCAGCTGTGGGCGCAAGTCGTAAGTTCAGTGGAAGCAGAGCGGCGCGTCCTCACGGCAGATGTCTCGTCTGTCGCCGCGGCAGACAACCGTGGTGGCAGCAGCTCTACGTCGGCCAAATGCCTGCAGCAAAGGCTCAGCCACGGAGAGCGCGTCCCTGAAGAAGATGAACGCAGATACTACTGCCCCGAGTTGTGCAATACAGGCATCTTCCGTCGTACGCCGCACCCTCCTTAAAGCACAACATTAATACATACATATATTTATGTATTCATATATATATGTATGTTTGCCATTGCATGCAGCGCCTGTTTCCATATTGGCATTCCTCCCTTTCTTCTGCTTTTGGGTCGTTGCGTGCTGCGCCTCAGACCCCGACGGTTCAGTGCGGCCTTACCCCCCTCTGGTAGCCAACGACCGGTCCGAGCAGAGACGAAGATGTAAGTGCCTGACCCCTCAGCCTTTCCTATTGTTGCCCTGGGTGAGGGTCGCAGCTTTCCTTTGCAGCTGCATGCTAAAATTGTGTGTTTTAACCGACAAATTCCTAGTTTCCTGCTGCTCATCTGCGGTGTCTCTTGGCTTGCTATCTTTCAGTCGTGGAGAGCCAGCAGCAGCAGAGTTTGGAGCGGCGTGGGGCCTCGAGAGAGTCTGACATGAGCAGCGATTCCGGCAGCGATGACGAAGGGCCCAGCGGTGCAGCTGGAGGCAACAGCAGCAGCAAGAAGTCGTCAGCAGGGGCTGCACAAGCCCCAGAGGCGGTAGAGGATTTCTTGGCCTCCATCCCTCTTCCTACTGAGCCTCCTCCTATTGGGGACGCTCCCGCTTCCGCGGCTGCCGCTCCGTGAGATATTTTTCCGGTTCTATTTCTGTCGCCCAGTGGGTCTGCTGCTGCTGTTCCTGCATGCTGTGCTGCTGAGGCTGCTGCTGTTTGTGGCACATGCAGAGCGACTGTGAAGCAACTGCCGGCAGCAGCGCCTCCCATACCCTTCATGCCGATGCCTTTTCCGGTCCTCCCTGTTAGTGCTTATGGTGGGGCAGCAGCGCCTCAGCAGGCTGGGGGACCTCCTATTCAAGGGGTACGTTTAATGCCCTGAAGCAGCCCTTAGATAGACTTTTAAAAATCTTTTTCTTAGTGCATCTTGCTAAAGGTTTTCACGACTTTCCTCTCTTCTGCTCCACGATGCGTCTCCGGTGGTTTTGCAGACATCCACCAGGTCTGCACCTTTTTTCCCACCCGCTTTCATGGTATGGCTGTCTACTCGCAGTCGCATCTGCCCTAAACCCTAAACGCATGGCTTATCTCAGAACGTTTGTTGGACCAAGAGCGCTGAATTTGGCGGCATTTCACCTCCTCAGCTGTTGGTTTTCTTTCGCGGTTTTGTCTGTTATTTTTCCCACTGTCTTTACACTTGTGGTGAGTTGCTCTTCAGCCCCCGTTCTCCCAGATCCCCGCGCCTCCGCCTCAACTTCTTGCCCATATGCATGGGCAGATGGCGGCACAACAGCAGCCTATGGAGGACAAGAAGCAGCAATGCGTGCCGCCGCCCCAGCAGCTTCAACGGAAGCCAAGTGTGATGTTACCAGAGCAACAGCAGCGGTTACCTTCTCCTATGCCAGCTCATAACGAACAGAAGAGACCGGCGGTCCTGCGAGCCCCCATGCCGCCCGCAAAGAAACAACAGACAGCAGCTAAGCCGACAGACGCAGCGGATTTCAAAGCAGCCATCACGTTTGTGCCAACTCATTTGAGGTGCGCGGGGCTGGTGGTAATGAAGCGCAGAGTAGGCTTTGGATTTGCAGGCTGTGCATTAGCCTACTTTGCTGGAGAAGGCGGCTGGAGGCTTGAGGCTGCAAGGATCAGCAGGTTCGGTGTGTGCATATTTCTTTTTGTGCTTGCTCCCGCCTTTTCATACAGGACGAAGAAGTTGCCTGCAACGGCGAAGGCGCAAGAGGGTCCTTCCATATCTCGTGTTTCTGCCTACTCTATGGGGGCGGGAGCTCTTAGCCGCCAAGCCGCCGGCGCTGGTGGCTCGGCGGATGGAGAAGCCACATCTGGATTGGCTCGCTTCTTAGGAGAGGCCAAAAAGCAGCAGAATGAAGCGGCCTTGAGAGTTCCGCAGAAATCAGCACCTGCCGATCTTGATAAGGTAATCCAGTATGAGACACAGAGCAATTACTACATTCTGGCCTCAGTAACACTGATCTTCTGGCTAACCTGCTGCATTAACTATACATTTCTGGTGGTGGGTAAGCTGTCTTTTAGTGCAAAGACAAATGGCACATGCAGCCGCCGCACCGCAGCTTCCCCCTTGCGCGATGTTGCTTATTTTTGTGAATCGTGCAGGCATTTGACGAATTTCTAAAGGAAGTCGGCGCTGCGTAGCGCCACTCCATTTGCATGCAGGCATGCAGTCGAACTGGGAGTCAACTGGGGCAGTCTATTACGTTTTCTGACACTGCCACTTGTTTGTAGTGAACTTTTTTTTCAAAGTGCTTTGGCTTTGTGGGGGATTGTCGATATGAATGGAATCGGAATTGTAGTAGGAGACTCCAGGAACATCTGTGGGAACGTTTACTTAGAACAACCAAGAACTGGCCAGTAGCCACTAGTTACCCGATTATACAGCCTATGCTTGGCTCGTATAGATCCAAACTGCTTGCTGACCGATGACAAAATTGTCCCTGTGTCAGAGTTTTCCTAGGCAGCGTCATTAAGTCTCCCTTATAGGCATGCTCAGAGTTTCCACAGGGCATTTTTCTCGATAGTAAGGAGCAGGGATAGTGCTTTGTTCTGGCCTTGCTAAGTACCGCACTTTCCGCCCCCACTCCCTTAGTTGCTTGTCACTCCGCAGCATGCGCGCAAGGCATGGGTATTGTTTTCACGGTTGAAATGTCCTGGAAGCTGTTCAAAAGCTTAGTAATCAACGGCATTATGTTCGTAGTGCCGTCAGTAGGTTTATGCGGACGCTTGTATATATTTAGTGTAGCGAGACAAAGATTTAGTGCACGGTTGCCACGTGCGGGTTTCCCCACTAAATTTATGAGTTGCCTCGGGAAGTAGAATGGTCCCTGCTCACATTCACGGCCACATTTATACGCCTGGCGCACAGTCGGTTGTGGTACATTGAGTAATTAAATTTTTAGTGGAAACAAACTGGTGCTGGCTTGTTGCCATGTAAATTCTAACAGTGCAGAGCGCTACAGTGCACGGCAATTTTTGACAATTTGGTAATATTGCAACCGAGTTTAAATGCGTAGTGCTGTTAGTTTACTAGTGGCAGTTTTTATGCGTGCACAGGTGGAGGCTATTTGACAATGTTCTAAAGCAACGTCACAACGTTTGGATCGCAGACCTCGAATCTCACCAGGGGCCAGTTTTCCACAGCTAAATGCGTTTTCTTCAAGTAGCCCATTCTTTCAATCGCCGTGTAACACACATTGGCAGATTAACGAGGTCTCCACGATTAGGACGGCACCCTCAGGTTGAATACCCTTCAGCATTCTGTCTGGTGGTATGGCGGCACAGATCAGCCTGGCGAATAGCCCGATGATCCAAAAGAGAACTGCATAAACGCAATGTGGGAACTTGGTTAATGGAGATGTTATCTACATAAAGGTAGACGTTCAAAAAAACGAAGTTCATCGACGTGCGCCCCTCTGTGGGCTTTGTGGCCGCTGTTCACTGCAGCTAGACCTTGAGACGGATGGCTTGGCAAGGTGCGGAAGTAGTTGTATTTAAGAAATAGATAATGGAAGGCCAACTGCCAGTTTGAGCTTCTGGGGAGGCGCTTGGAGGGAAGCAATCCCGAGTCTATTTTACTTTAACCGAATAAGGGGGCTGAACGTAATCCGCATTTGGGAGAGGGGCATTTGTGAGAGATGGACTGCCTTAGAGAACCCTTAGCAAGACCTACGAGTGAGGTGTTAAGTGCCGAGACAAGGCAAATTCTATGTCCCAATTGTTGAGAAGCCAGCGTACCGGGATTGCACTTATTCTCCTCTCCAAGCGCAAGCCTGCATCCTCCAGGGTCCGAGAAACGCCATCCATCCACTCCGTGCATTGTTATACCTGTAGGCCACGCTGTCTGGAGTCACTCCATATTGTGGAGATCGCACAAACAATCCATTAACAACGTGGAACGCCGTGCCTCAGGAAGGGTGAGAGTTGGGTCCAAGGGTCGAGCCGGAGGCAGAAGGCCTGGACGGCGCGGCTAAATGGGAGCTGGACATGGTGGGCAATTTTGGAAATGAAGTAAAGACACACACTAACGGGCAGCGGCTAGAAGGAACGGGACACGGTTTGACCAAAGAATCTGTTGAACACCTTTGGTGGAGGAGGATGTCTGTCAACTCCTGCGTTATTAACGCGAGAACATCCACGCTGTATTCATGGCAATTCTGCTTTTCATTTTTGGTAAAAGGGTGGTGGTGCTCAAGGGCAACAAACCCTTTGTGTCTCGGTGGGCATTACGAGGTCAAATACAGCTCTGCAAGCCTTCCGGTCTTTCAGAACAAACGAAATAATGCTAAGTAATTTATTTCGTAAATGCCCAACATTCGTACACGTGTAGGTGTCCATTATAACGATGGGCTTTTATGGTCACTCACCCATATTTAAGGCCTGTGAGGCCCATTACTTTTATGGTCATTAGTACGTCGACCTAGAGAGTGACAATTACGTAAATGATACTTTGTTGTGTTAATATCATTGAGGTTTTTGGACGATTGTTCGAGCTTTGCATAAGTCTTGGGCTTGTGAAAAACGTAAGACACGATTGTAGTTCACTACTACCAATTGTAACGGGTGTAATTTGGTCTCTGCTTAACGGCAAGACGAACAAATGCTTAGGGTTGTTAGTTTCTCAAATAGGTCTGCCCTACAGGTTTGCCGCTCTGAGGCAATGGCTATGCCGGTCTCAGCACACCCAAGCGGCAAGGGATTTGGCCAAGGTGCAGCTAGCTTGCACCTTGGTCATACCCGCATCCACACAATCCGGGGAGATGAGTTAATGCCCCTCATATATATAGACTTAACCATTACATATAACTTAAGACATTAATTAGGACAATGCAAAGTGATGACAACCAGACAAATACTGCAATATCGAACATATGCATTCACATGCTATACCTCAAAACTCACTCACAAGAGCCAGGTTACCGCTCTGTCGCAAACGTGTATAATTCTTTTATTCATACAAACAAATGAACTTCAGTACTTATACACAGATACCAATATATCTGCCACGCACATGAGCAGGTTTCACTGTACACCGCCTGGGACCCCGTTTAACTTTATATAATCACAAATTACCGACTGCAATAGGCTGAGTTACCAAGGAAAGCTGCTTGCTTTTTTTACTAAGAACTGGGGAGGTTGCTTACCCGGCAAAGTCCCAGCTTGCTCCAGTTGCAGCCTGTTGATCAGACCGCTGTTTTTGAACTTTGACGAGGATGTTAGGCATTTTAACACTTTTTGCACTTTTAAAAAGTTTGTGTTTTTGGTGGAGACAAACATGCTTGAGCTGTCAAGGAAGGCAGCAGTCTAAGGCCGTTGGCGGTGAGGGTGGACCGCAAATATGAAGTTGGGCCTTCTGGCGGGCCGCCGTCGGCAGCGCCTTGGGGAGGACCATCGCGCCTGCAAATCTGCGTACGGTTTCTTATAGCATTGCCATAATCTAATTGAATAAGGAAGATTTGGGCTTCTTTTTGATACTGTATTTTCAGGGCCAGGTCGCCCGTTTGGCCAGCGGCGGCCATCAGCCCAAAGTGGTTTTTCGGCAGAGTAGATCTTGCGACCCCTGCAAGCAAGGCTCTTCAGATAATTACTTCTGCCATAAAAAATGTACTTCACTTATGTGGTTCGTCCGGGCGAGGCTCCTGAGGGTCGCGGACCCCAATTCGAGCCCTTCTGGACCTTCTGTGTGAACTACAACCTACGGATCGGCCTGCTAATTCAGCTTGCCGCCTACGGAAGCCTTCTTGCAACCATTGTGTCTGGTGGCAAGGACCCCCTTGCACTTCTCAGCTTTTTCAGATCTACTCCCGAATCTGTCGGTACGTTGGCAGGGAAAGACTTATTTGAATGATGTCTGCTCCTCAGATCCGTCTACGCGTGCTTCTAGCAACACATGCGTGTATGCTTCTGCATGTGGCATTGACAGCCCTGTAAAGCCGGCAATTTATTTGCTAACGCAGAAGATTCAAGGCCCATACGCCAAAAGGGGGGAGCTGAAGGCTCGAGGCCTGTGGACAGAAAGCAGTCGCCAGAGGTGGCATCTCTTGTGTACTCAGGAAAGTCCCCATTGTGGGCGGCTCAGATTGCCTGCGGCCTGTTGATTCTCGGAAACCTCGTCACCATGGCATTTCAATCTCTCACCGACGATGACAGCAGGTCAGTCTTGACGACGTCGAGCCTTATGAGTTTTATGCCACTGATTGCTGATACTGCCGAGCTTGGCGCTCGTTCCAACATCGTGCGTTGGCTTGCGTTATCTTTGTCTCTGGCCTAATACCCGTGAGCAAGAGGGTTCACGGCAAGTGGTGCGGATGTTCGTCTGCAGCATCAAGCAGTCCCGCGGGTACCGCGCTGGTACAAAGTTTTTGCAGCAGGCTTCGTCCTTCGGAGTCTTTGCTTCAACTCTGGCTCTCCTTGTCTTTTACTCTGCAAATTACTACTTCGATGACCCGTGGATGAGCAAGAACTTTGGCAGCGGCTCGTCCTGGCTTATCTTTTTCACCTCGCGCCTCTGTGACGCCTTTGCCTTGTTTTTCTATGCCGGGTATGCAATGGGGAATTTAACCCAAATTGTTGCTGATTTCCTATCTGCCCCTGAGAAAAGCCGCAATTTAGGCCTCATTATTTCCTGTGCCCCAACTGTACTCAGATCTATTTTCTTTCTGGAGGCTTACCATTCGGACGGCGCTGGAGAGGCCTGGGGCTGGCTTGGGGCCATCTGCTTCAAGCTTGCTGCACTTGCTGGTATGGCACTTCCTACTTGAATTCATCTTGTTTTATAGCTACGGAAGCCGCTGCCTCATACAGTTGCTTGTCCTAATGGTACGAATGTAGTGCGTATGTTGTTGTGCGTACTGCAGAAATCGCTGCACTGGCTGCTTGGGGCAGTTCCTCGTTTGAGGTGCTTGATTCTGTGTACACCGTGATGCTCGGGGTTTCGTTCAGCATCGCATTCTTGTGGGCACTCTTCTTTGAGCCAGCAAGTCACCGGTTCGATGTTGGTTTAACCCAGTCAGCAATGCGCAACGAATACTACAAGTCCCGCAACGCCATGGCGTACTATGGGCCGGCGATTGTTAATGCAGAGGGCGAGATAGACGTTGCAGCAGCGGCACAGCAGGCCCAGGCCTGCCTGAACTGCTCTAGTTGCTAGGCCCAGCCGACATTAGCTGACCATCCAATGCCGTAGGTGCTTGCAGCAGAGCTGTTGCTAGACGGGATGGGATACCCTCATTGTGGTTTTCGTGCCAGCTAGATGGTTAAGCATTCCTTTGCACATATACACGCTGGCATCCATTTTGTTGGGTTTGGATGCTACGCATTTTTTCGAGGGTGGTGTTCGATAAGCATTTTGGCTTGCTCCGCAGTGCTACCATCCGAAGCATTCCTAGTTTTAGGACTCAAATCAATTTCTAGATGGCGACATTCAAAAATGAATTCGCTTATGCTTCTTCGAAGTTGCAATTTCCTGCACGTTTCCGTCTGTTTTGGTCATCTAGCAGAGTATTTATACCTAAATCCAACACAGCTGTATCTTTTTCGCGTAAGGTGTGGAATCATGGGCCCGTACTCTGATCAGCATTTTAACAGGGGAACGCCATACGCCACCCATTTGGAATGCGTTTGGTCATGCGCAGTCACCGGCGCGGCAAAGCGGGAACAGTTTCGAGTGCTTTTGAGTGTCCGAATTGCTTCAACGCGGTTTCTAGAAACTGCAATATACCTAGTACTGTCCGTTGCACCCTGCAGCATCCTTCCTCATGAGACCTACTTTCAGTGATGCAGTCCATTAAGTTTTGAAAATGAATGTCGTTTTTCAAGGATGCGTCGATCTCTTAACCTAAAAGGCTGCTTTAAGGAGCCCTCATATGTGACCAGCCAGAGGTGTGCCTAACAGCCAATCAGCTGCACCTACGGATACGAATTTCCGAGCTTTTATGCTTTCAATTAACAACCATATGCTGGAGCAACTATTAAAACGAATGCCTGGAAAAATGCAGATGTCTATCTGGGCTCCGCAAGGAACTGTGCCGACGGCTCCGATTGCGAAAAAAGCCCGAAACCTTTAGAAGAGCTCGGCAGGGTTAATTCGGAGCCTCTCCGTCACAATAAGAGCTTGCGTTGGAGACGAAAGCAGTTTTTGGCATTAGGCGGCAAGGCCTTGAAATATGTTTAAAACTTGGGTCCTAAACCAGAAAGATTTCCAATGCTGGCACAGGGAAAACGTCCCGTCTATCACCAAAGCGAACGCATCCAAACCCAACAAAATGGATGCCAGCGTGTATATGTGCAAAGGA
>NPHX01000529.1:278093-289041 GCA_002271815.1 Eimeria falciformis
CAGCAAGTGCAGTGGCTATTTTTGTGTCAGTATTTTTTGAAAGAAGTTTGTGTTTGCATGCGGACCCTCATCACTTGCTGTCTGCTGCTGCGTCGTGGGAGATGCAGGAGGCGCTGCTGCTGTCTGGCTGCTGCTAGGCAGGCCAGCGTTTGTCTCTTGAGCAGGCAAGGAGACAGAAGGAGCTGCAGCGCCAAGGGCACTCGAGGGTCTTGAGCTTGCTGGTTTTTGCTGGGGTTTTTGAGGCCGCCCACAAAAAGGCAGAGGCTCCACGCAGAGAAAGGCGCTGCTCGGCTGTCTGTTCACCACAGCAAGAGTGTTAAACTCTGCCAGCAACGACGCAGACACCTCCAAAGATGCTGCAGTCTGAGAGGTGCAGGCACACACACAAACCCTAAATCCTAAACCCTAAACCCTAAACCCTAAACCCTAAACCCTACGGAATAGGACGCTTACCCTGACGACGTCAATGGGGGAAAGCGGAGTCGAAAAGACGGCTTTGGCTTGCTGCAGAAAACAGGTCAAACCCTAAACCCTAAACCCTAAACCCTCAATCATGGGTAATTAGTGCTTAAAAAACAGCAAAGATGTGCTCTTGGCGACTGGGAGTGAAGGAGAAAGTTGTTAGGGTTTAGGGTTTAGGGTTTAGGGTTTACCTGAATGTCGGCGCGCATGAGTCTGTACGCGAAAAGCGCTCTGTCTCGCACATCAAAGCTGACTTGTTCTCCCACAGCCTGCAGAGAGGCAGCAGCACGCAACGTTGCGGTGTACATACACCGCATGCAGCGCGCATGCAGCTACGCCAGCAAACCCACCTGCTTTAACAAAGCCCCGAGAATCGGCTGCACCTCGCCAGGCCGCGCAAAGAAGAGTTTCGTGCATGCAGTTAGCAACTCCAGCCTGCAGCACAGTGGCTAGGGTTTGACAAGGAGTTAGGGTTTAGGGTTTAGGGTTTAGGGTTTAGGGTTTGGAAGTAAAAGAAATTCTGAGATCGCTCAGAAATATCGCCAGGCAGTTCGTGCAGAGCCAGCTAGCTACAGCTAGCTACAGCTAGCCACTCACTGGACTGCCGGCTCTTCTTCTATGAAGCGGTCTGCCACAGCCTCCAAGATGTAAGGAGCCCCCGGAATCGACGTGCCAAATTCTCCTGCATTTAAAAAGGAGACAGGAGACAAAACACATTTGGGAGGTTACTGAACACGCAAAGGCAGAAAAACACAAATAATAATATACGGCGAAATGCGTGGCAAAAACACCAGCAGGAAGCAGCAGCAGCCCCCCCAGATGCTGGCGAGCGCATGCAACGCATGCAGCCCCAAAGGCCCAGGGCCTGAGGCCTCACCGACGATCCACAAAACAGATGCAAGATCCGCACCAGAGACCCTAGGGCCATACTTCTCCACTGCCTCTGCAACCCTCTCTATCACCTGAGCGGCGCAAACAGCAGAAAATAAAAAGATAGCATTAAAACTGACAAGCATCCGGCTAGCCAACAAAGGTTTCAGCGAGAAACGAAAAAATTCGCATGCAAACTGCGACGGGGGAGAAAGAGGCTGCTGGTGCCTGAGCTGTCTGTACACTTGGGAGACTGTGCTTTTTGGATGGCATATTTATCTAGTTAGTTTTTGTCGTGTATTTATTTATAACAAAGTGTTTATTTATTTATTTATTTATTTATTCATTTATTTATTTATTTATTTATTTATATCTACCTGTCGGTGTTTTCGGAGAATGTCGCGAATGACGGCGAAGCTGGCGCACAAAACAAAGTCCACCTCGTGTTCCAGAAGAGACAAAACCTAAAAATAAAAACAGCAAACAAAATAACAATTGAGTATTTAAATCCATTAAATCATATTAATAAAAAAATACGCCGAGAGGCATAATTGCAGATATATACATATATATATTTATTTATTTATTTCCACCACAAAGCTCCCTGATCCGTGCACAGCACATCGTGAGCTGTACGTACACCTGAAACAAGCTGCTCAGCTGACTCCATCTGCACAGGAATTTAAATATGTATTGCGAGGGATTTGTCGCATATATGAACAGAAATAGATAAGCATTTTAGTGATTAATTTAAATAAATAAATATATAAACAAAGAAAGATATGTATTTTATTAATATTAGTTATTTTGTTGTTGCTAATCACCAGATCAACGACCTCATTGACGCTGCTGGGGACTTGCAGTGCTATTCTCCCCATGCATTTAATTATCTGCCTTCCAACCGACATATCCGCGTCCGACACGCAATCCTTCAGCTCCTGCAGAACTTGCGTTACGTTGCTCTGCAAACAAACCCTAAACCCTAAACCCTAAACCCTAAACCCTAAAAGTCCCCAAAGCCCTTATTTCTACTGAGGGTTCGTTGAGACTCCTGTAAGTGGAATATCGAGTTAAGGTTAGGGTTTAGGGTTTAGGGTTTAAGGTTTAGGGTTTAGGGTTTAGGAAGAGGGGCACCTCAGTTGTGATGGCCGTGAGGATGGCGAGCTTGACGCTTTTGATGTAGGAAGGGTCGGTGTATCTACAGAAGAACTGTTCGTAGTCTCCCTCTAACACCCGCGTAAAGCCCGCTTCTCCAGCTGCACCAACGCCCACAAACCCCAAACCCTAAACCCTAAACCCTAAACCCTAAACCCTAAGAAAAGGCAGCATAAAAAGCGCCGTGCATGCAAGTTAAAGTACCTGTTTCAAGAATCAGCAGGACATGCTGCAGGACAGTGTAGGACAACTCAGCGCAGCTTGTGGCTACGAGAGTTAGCAAGGGAGGAGCCAGCCGCGCCAAGGCCTGGCTGAGGAGCGTCTCATCGTGCTTCGCTAGTGACAAAAAGCATCGCGTGCAGCCCTGGAAAAAACACAAGAAAACACGCGGTGTACGTACACCCCACTGGTTCCATCTACGCGCGGGTGTGCATGCAAAAACGCATGCAAATGTACAGCCCCTCCAAACGAAAAAGCAGCTGCATGCAGCTGCAGCAGATATCCACGGTGTACGTACACCGCGGCACACATGCAGATATCTACGCACGCCGGGCACAGGCTCACACATTTACATTTGCGTTGCATGCAGCGGACATCAACGAAAGCCCCGCCAAAAGAGGCGCAGTGTGGCCAGAGCTCCCATCTACAGATACCAGCTAGCTAGCTAGCTAGCTAGCTAGCTAGCTATATGTATGGGTGAATAGAACGCACCAAGACGACAGCAGCAGATGAGCTTTTGAGCCTGTCATCGAGAATGTTAAGAATGTCAAACCTCTCCTGCTCAGTCTGAGGCTCGTAAGACATGAGGAGATTCAGGACGGCGCATTGTCCCCATTCATTAAATTGCTTCATGCTACAGAAAGGAGACAGAACAAAAACCATCAAAAACATCAAATAACAACAAATGCATGCAACAATCCAGGCAACAAATCCACACAGACACAAAACATGCAATGAGGGTTTCTCTCTCAATAACCTCAAGCCCTATCAACAGCCAGCAACGTGCAGCTGCCTTCTAGCTAGCCAAGAGCTGCTTTCTAGCTAGCCAAGCGCTGCCTTCTAGCTAGCTGGGACTTGACACTGACCGATTTAGGAGACTCGTAATCAGCTCCTGAGTGACGACAAGGCCGCCTGCTGCCGCTTCGACTTCATTGAGTGCGTGAATGGCGTTCACAGTCACCTGCCCAAAACCCCAAACCCTAAACCCTAAACCCTAAACCCTAAAGGCGCATGGTTATGAAGGGTGCGTTGCTGGTTTTTGGCGTACCTGTGCGTCAGGGTCATAGAGAGCTTTCTCAAGGGCAGCAACAATTCCCCTATGCGTGTAAAGAGAATCATCGCCACCTGCCTCATCTTCCTGCTGCAGCCTATCAGCAAGCAATAGGCGCAGCTTCAGCAGCCCCATGACGCACACCCTCCGCACGTACGGGTGAGGGTCAGAGAGGCCTTTGCGCAGCGCGGGCTCAATGTACTCCACCATGTCCGGCACCCTGTTAAGGTGTACACACACACCAAACCCTAAACCCTAAACCCTAAACCCTAGACCCTAAACCCTAAACCCCAAAAAACGTCTGTCTTTCTCCTTCTTCGGGAAAGGGTGTCCGAGACAAATACAATATCACTTCTGCAACTGCTTGGAACTTCGAGGGTTTTAGCGTTTAGGGTTTCTAGGGTTTAGGGTTTAGAGCTTACCGCAAAGAACAAAGGCTGCGAATTGCGAGCCCGCGGAGCCTTGGGTCGTGATCTCCACAATCCTTTTGAAAGGCGTTGACAGCAAGAATCGAAAGTGACGGATTTGTCTCTGCAACAAACAAAACCCTAAACGCTAAACCCTAAACCCTAAACCCTAAACCCTTTATTTTGTTCTGTTTGTTACCTGCGTAGTTTGTAAGATAAAGATAAACCATCTTCTTTTGAACCATGTCAGTTGTAGAGGAGAGCATCACCATTTCCGAGAAGAGCCTTGAAACGTCCATTCCAACTGTCATGTAAGCAATCACCTTCTTCACTATTTCTCTCTGCCGATTTGTGTCCCGCTCCGTCGGCAGCTGACGCAGCAAAAGCCGCAACTCGTGCAGCTCACCCTGCGGCACAGTCCAAATTCCAACAAAAGAATTAAAACAAAATAAACCACAAAAGTAATACAGCAGCAGACACTGCGGTGTACGTACACCTGCTACGCGCTCGCGGCTCCCTTAAATCTATGGGAAACCCACACGCTTCTGATCCACAAAAAACTGCGGATTCGTCTGCATCGACGGAGGTGCCTGGCCCTGCTGCGGCGCGGCGCCGCTCTGAGGCGGCAGCCCCCCATACTTTGTTGTTCGTACAGTCGAGCCTCCTGCTGCTGCTGCTCCTGCTGCTGCTGCTGCTCCTGCTGCTGCTGCTGCTGCTGCTCCTGCTGCATGCGCTCTGGGGTCCGAAGCAGCTGACGCGCCGCCGGCTGAAGAAACTGGATACGTGTCTGCCATTGGAGGAGGTTGATGCGGCTGTTGCTCCTCTGGCCTCTGCGGCTTGCTGCTAGCCACCCCCCCTGCAGAAGCTGAGGCTGCTGCCATTGCAGGCCGTCTGTTTCAGTTGGTGGTGAAAGAGAAGTGACGCATTTCAGACACTACACGCGACACATCAAACCCGAACGAGGTGTATGTACACCTGAAAAGACGCGCAACTCGCGCTGCTTCTGTGGGGGTTTAATTTCGATCTGCTCTGCCGGGGAAGAAAGGGTTATGGCGATAAGACGCATCTGTTTTCTTTATTTGTGCAAACTTTGCATTTAATTTCCGTAATTAATTGCTAAAAGAGGTTTTAATTAAACGAAAAAAGAGAAATATTTACGCGAGCAAGCCCTGAAGTGGGGGCTCTACATACACTGCATGCGCCTTGTTGTCGGCTGCGGTCCTTGGTGCCCAGATACCTCAACTTGAAAAGAGTTACAAATTTATCAGATGATTTCGATGGTGGAAATCAATTATGAATGGATTTAATGGGCCAGAAAGGCTTGTATTCATTGCCGCTAGTTGGGGTGTACAGACACCTGAGTGCTCGTAGGTGTTGACATTTCGGTGATCATTTGCATTTGCTTCACCACCAACCCTCAGTTTTACTAAGAACGGCTTTGGGGATGCTTTGGCTTCAAGTGGAGGACATCGGTTGGTTGCTACTTTTAGTTAGATTTCTCTTAACAATTCACCTACTGCCTTTTTGCACAGACTGAGGTGTATGTACTGTCTGTACTGAGGCATCTGCGTAGAAACGAGGCCACCGGCTTAAACCACTTTCCATTTATCACCTAAGAATTCTTCGATCCCACGCGAATCAACTCCCACGTAACCCTAGCCTCCCTTTGCCGCTGCCTAAGGACAAGCGGCTTTTGCTGCTTCAAGCTGCAGCCGGCCCTAGCCCGCCCCTCCCCTTAACAGACCTTGTTACTAAAAAGTATGAAAATAATGGAATTATGAAGGGAGCATCTCCGGCTGCCAAGAGCTCTTAATCTGTGAAAACAAAAGGATATATATTGGTTTCTTGGCGGCTGCCCAAATGGCTCAATCTCATTAATAATAATTTCAAGTAACGCCAAACAGACAAGAAAACCGTTCTATGTAAAAACCTCCAGCTTTGAATTTGCGCGCCTTTTGTCGCTTTGGGCTTCTTGGCGTTCGACGCACAAAACAAAAGAATGCGAAAGAGAGATAAAGCTAGAGAAATGCACGAGGGTGCCGCATGCAGCAAAAGTTGCATTTATAAGTATTATTATTCTTATTATTATTATTGGCTTTGCATAGGGGGTGGTGAATGCCTCTCTGGCTGCTGCCCGTGTCCAGGCGGGCAAGGGGAACGATGCACCTCCACCGCAGCCCTTCTTAAGCTCTCAGCAAGAGAAGAGAAAGAGGGCGAGGTAATGAATTTTCTGTGCAAGTAAATTATCTTTCCTCTTAAGCTCTCAGCAAGAGAAGAGAAAGAGGGCGAGGTAATGAATTTTCTGTGCAAGTAAATTATCTTTCCTTGAATGGATTGATTTTTCCGCGCCACAAACATCAAAACTTGGGCCTTTATTGTCAATTATTCATTTGTTTTTTCTTCTTCAGTGTCACCTTGTCCTTCCGCTGCATCTCCTTTTGCCTGTTCCAAAGAGAACACCAGAGACATTCCCGCTTTGATTGGAGGAGACAGTTTCGATAGCAGGCCTGGCGGCAACTGCGGCTGCTCCTTCAACAGAGACAGTCTCCCCAGCGACTTCTTCCTGATAATTTCAAATTCAACTGTGGGCTCCGCGGGATCTGCATGCGTTTGTTCGTGTGGGGCTGCTTCGCCGGCCGGCGTCGCCTCATCTTTTCCTTGTCTCTCTTCGCCTTCTTCCCCTTGGATTTTGACAGTAGCATTTGCATCATCTTTTGTTGCTGCTGCTGCAGGGGCTTTAACTGGCGCGGGGCTCTGAGCTTGTTGGCCGTCTGTGTTGTTAGCATTTGTCGTAGTGGTGTTATTAGTGGCGGAGACAGCAGCAGCAGGAAGAGCCTTCATCGGTGCGCTGCGCGGAGCAGCCTTGGGGTAAGGAGCTACAGGTCCGCGAGGCACGCTGTTTCTAGGGGCGGGTGGAGGGGGGGTGAGAACCGCTGGGGAAGTTTGAGGTTGAAGGGCGTTGTTGGCCTTCGGTGCTGCAATTTGGCTAGCTCCTAATGTTCCTTGGCTAGCTGAGGAGGAGACTTGGCTAGTTGAAGAGGATAGTTGGCTAGTTGCGTCGGTCTGGCTAGAGGAGGACATTTGGCTGGATGAAGTCAAATGGCTAGCTGCGGACATTTGGCTAGCTGCGGAGAATTGGCTAGCTGCGGAGAATTGGCTAGCAGCGGCCAGTCGGCTAGCTAAAGAGAGCTGGCTAGCTGCCTCCGTTTGGCTAGCTGCCTCTTCCACTTGGGCTAGAGAGGCCAGCCGCTGTTCAAGGAGAGCGCGTGACTGGTCGCACGGCTGCGGACCGTAGTTATCGAGCATGCCTGGATACACAACAAACTGCAACATTCCTAATGCGTCTGCTTTGTTAATTTGGGGCGGGGGAGGTGGAGAAGTGGAGCTGAGTGGCATCAATGATGAGGAAGATGAGCCTCGCTGTTCTGAAGCTAACTCTTGTTGTTGATCCGATTTAGCAACTGTTTTTGTTTTGCTTTTCTTTAAAGTTTTCGACTTTTTGCCTCCCTTCTTGCCGCCCGATTTTTTCTTTTTCGTCTCCTTCTTCTTGCCCTTGGTTTTCTTCTTCTTCTTCTTTGATTTTTGCTTCAGCAGTTTGCCAGACGCGCGACTTTCAAGCGTTGTTGTTGGAGCCGCAGACTGCAGCGCCGCAATAATCAGGGGCGAAGGCTGCAGGGTCACCTGCTGCTGGGGCACACCAAGTGTCTGTCCCTTCTCTGCAAGTTGCGCATACAGACAAAAATATTAACAAGGAGATTAATAGCATGCAAAAACATTAAAATTGAATGTACACAACAGCCACCCAGTGTCTGTGTACATATACTACACCCCACCCCCATGGCTACACGGTCTCTCTCTCTGCACCACGTCCGCAGAATATTAAATTAAATCTATCAAAGAAAACTCCTGGTGCATTTGTTGTGGGCCTAAGAAAGCACAGACATGCAGTTGTTGGCAGAGGCACTCACCCGTTGGCAAGACCTTTGTAATCATGTCTGTCACACCCAAACAGAAGGTTCGCATCTGCTCAACAAGCGCATCGGAATGGCCCCCCTGCAAAGGAAATCGACAGACAGACAGACATGAAACCCCAAATAAAATGCTTAAATAAACCAGAAAATGCAGATCGCCACTTCACAGATCTCTAGCATTTAATTCGAGCCAAATCATTTGGGGTGTATGCGCACATCGGATTGCAGAATGTTGGTGAGGCCGTGGTCAATCTGCTCGCGAATTCGAAGAAGTGCATCGTCAGTCCTGCAAATAAGAATCCAAACTTGAATAAATACTATTAAATAAATAAGTTAATTAATAATAATAGAATTAAAGGCTTGTTCAGAGTGCTGATTTGGGGTGTATATACGTGTATATGCATGCATGTATGTACACACGTACTGCGTCTGGAGGTGCAGGAGCTCGTCTCTCTCGCGCTGAATTTCTTCCAATGCAGCTTTGGTGGTTTCGATGTCTTTAGCTGCTGCCATGCTGGCCATTTGATTTTCTCGAAGTCTGTCTTCATAAGTTTCTTTTGTTTTCAAAAGTTCAATGGCCTGAATTCGCGTTGCCTCTTGATATTCCGCAAGGGCCTCGTCAAGCTCAGCATTTTCATTCTGCAGATACACTTGCTCATCGCTTACAAAGTCGGTGCTGGTGCAGAGAAAACATTTGAAGTCTTTAAGCCAGCCACGGGACCCATGCATATGCGGGTGCCGCTCAGCTGTACTGACACCTCGCATGGAGCTATCCGTGGTAGACATTTCGTAGCGCCTCATTTGTGGTGGAACCTTCCTAGCCAGGCCGAAGATCGACTTCTTCTTGTGCGGTTTTTTGGGAGGCAGTGGGATGTAAGGGGAGCCGTAGGGATTGTCTTCGACTGCCAACACTTCGTAGCTCCTGTGGCGCGGCATGCGTTCAATGGGAAATTTGTATTTAAATTTGCTGGGGATTAAAGCGTGCAAATCACCAGGAACGACTTGCTGCTGCGGCGTGCTGCCCATGCAACCCCAGCCTCCTGCTGATTTGCTGGGCTGCACATAAGACAGCTGGGGGCCGTAAGAATTGCCATTGTTTGTCTTCGGCGGCATGCCTACAGAGTGCTGACTGCTGCTCCATTGGGGTTTAACACTAGACATGCCGTTAGGATCCTGAAAAAAACTCGGGCTCCCGCTGAGGAGTGGCTCAGGTGTACGTACACCTGGCAGGTCGGATGTAAACTGCATTCCCAGCCTACTTTGAGCAGCAGAGCCGAGAGATGCCGTTGCCTGCTGTGGCCCTGCCATCTATAAAAGAAGTGTCATCAATTTTATTGTATTAATGAAGCTGCAGCTGTTGCCATGTGCCTCCTACAATCGAGGCTGTGGAGTGCCCAACACACGACCTCCTTAAAAAACCCGACTTTCAGGTTTCTGCGCCTCGAGACAAAATAACAATAAAACACCAAATATTAAAAAAAGCTGGAAAAGGCTCGACTGACGGAAGGAGGGCTGAACCCAGCTGTACATAAAACAGCAGCCAAGCTTCTCTAAATGATGCCGCTATTGGTTTCCTATGATCAGCACCAACAACTGCTCCAGGAAGTCTCAGAAGACAATGACTGGCATAGAGATGCGCAAATTACTCCATATTCGCGGTTCAAAATGAGCTTTTTGCGCGTACACACAAAAACCCGATGCCTAGCGCTGCAATCGGCTGTGCGTGGAGCTAGCAGTCTTGACTGTACAGACGGTCAAGCTGCTTGCTGAGCAAGCCAGAAACTCAATTTTATGCTGAAAAATAAAACATTTCAAACAATAAAAACCCAAATATCCTTTCTTCCCACATTACAAGGACTGGGATGCGGCAAACCAAAGTTTTGGGGGAGCTGATGGTGTAGTCCAGTGCCAACCAATTGAGGTATATGTACACTTGGTTGTCAGGGTTCGGCTGCGACCCCTCACCACTATAGCATGCAAGTTGGGTCTCTGTGTGTTTTCTTCGTGAAAACCTTTGATAATTATTAAATAATATATTTTTTATGTTTTATTAATACCCAGCGAGTTGTTGTTCAAAGCAACGCAGAAATTCTGCGGCTCTCCCATTGCCTCCCTTCCAACACGCTGGGGGAACCCAGCCGAGAGCAGCCAGCTGCATAAAGCTTGAAAATGAGTCAGTCCGATGAGCGTCCATTAGAATCTCGCCATGGAAAGACTTCTCTTGAGCACGAGGGTTATAAAACCAAGAGGGCTGCGGTGCAATACTTCATGGCAAATGCTCCGCCTGGTCAGCTGTGCGAGGTTATGGAAAGTGAGTGTGTTTCTTCCCCACTCCCTGCTGCTGATTTTCAAGTGTTCTTTGAGTCTTCATGCTTTGTAACAGCTGCAGGCGCGGGCCCTGCCGATGTTCCTTTGGTGTGTAGCTGTGGGTGACAAGAGAAGTTGCACGAAAGTGGCTACATTAATTATCTTGTGTATTTTTAACTCCTCATAAATGAAGGGGCAAAAGTTTATTCAAGGGGACGGCAGAGGCTTCCTGCTGGAGATGGTGGATATACACCTGAAATTTGTATGTTCTTCTTTTAACACCACTTTCTTGTTTTCCTGCAGACTGTGAATTGCTAGTCGACCCTAAGGCCATCTCACATCGATTCATGCAAGAGACACTCGAACAGGCGGCAGAGGACCAGCGGCAGATCGTCACATTCTCACCTCCTGGCCAAGGCCCTATCCAGGCAAGCTGCACACAGATACTTCTATTTAAAATATATATATATATATATATATATATATATATATAAATATATATATAT
>NPHX01000529.1:303221-315543 GCA_002271815.1 Eimeria falciformis
ACACCAGCAGCAAACAAACAGTAAGGCATCGAAGTCTCTGCGTCTTTCTCTCAGAGGCAAGTGCAGCGGCACCTGTGGCCGAAATCGTGTCTGTCCTTCGGGGGACGAAGCGCGTCATGTCCGCCATAGCAGAGAGAATTCACCACGTAGAAAACAGGTCTTAATAAATAATACTAATACTTAATAAATAGTAATAAATAAAGAGTGTTAATTAATAAAGAATACTAGTAAATGCATAGTAATAATGAATAAATAGTAATAATTATTAAACAGTAATAACTAATAAACAGTAATAATCAATAAATACAAACAAAATGTTGTTGCTGCATGTTACTTCAAAACCACAGACGGACCAGCTGTGCTTATGTTGACCTTTTTGTTGTTGCTAATTATTCATAAATATAAAGGAGGCAGCGCAACCGGAAACCCTCCATGTTTTTATCATTTGTTTTTCTGTGTCTCCCCCAGTGCGTCCGTCTGGTTGACACACGGCGAAGAAGTTTTACCTTATTTGCAGCATCTGCAGCATTCGCTGCATGAGTTGAAGAAGCAGCATCAACAAACACTAAGTAAAAAACAAGGGGTTATAGCGAGGGTTGCACAGAAAAGGCAAGAAGCGGAGAAGGTAAGGTTTGCTGTCTTGGGGTGTCTTTGCCGTGCACTCCAGATAAGAAAATAAAATTTCATTAACATAAAAAAAGAATTAACTTTTTTCATTTATGTTTATTTTATTTTATTTGCCTCTTTCAGCAGCAGCAGCAGCAGCAGCAGCAGCAGCAGTTGTTTTATTGTTGTTTTGCTACTTTTTTGTAGATTCATTTTCGGCTTGAAAAAACACGGGACGAGTTTCGCTTGGCGAGAATCGACTTAACGAGAGAAGAAGTTGAAAAGATTTCTGGGAAAGAGAGAATGCAACTTCTAGAAAGCAAGTAGGCCTGCTGCAGCAGCAGCAGAAACAGCAGCAGCAGCAGTAACAACAGCAGCAACAGGGCAGCGCATGTATGTTTTTTTGCGTTGATTCAGGCGAGAGACATTAGACCGAGAACTGAAGAGCCTCGCTGCCTTTTCTCCTCTTTTTATAGTGGAAAGGGCTGCCAAGTACATCACCCTACAATACAGAGTGAGAACCACACGCACCAGTATATGCCAGACTTAATATAGTTAATTTAGGTTTTAGGATGTAGACAACAGCAACTGATGCTGGGGTTGGTGATAAGGGTGTTGGTTGTTGGCACAGGTGAAAAGCATGTGCCACGTTGGGTGGGATTTGCAATATGCTTAGACGTAAACCTTAAACCCTAAACTCTGGCAGGGTGCGAGGCCGAGACTTGACAATTCAAGTTTGTGCTGTTGTTTGTAGCCCGAGAATTCCTCCATAGACCACGAGATATCCATAGAAGGTTTGGATTTGTCTTTCACCCGTGGCGTGACACGCATATCGCCCTTCTTCTCTGTTCATGTACAGCCCCCTAACAGTCGGGTGCGTTTGCTGCTGGAGAACGGCATAGGCGATCTGCTAAGGAAACTGTCGGATAGTTCCGCAGCCTTGCAACCTCAAATGCAAGGGGAGGAGGCAAAGGAACGCAGAGGGATACATGCTGCAGATGGTGTCGTGGAATACATCGCAGCCATCCTTATCAAAGTGAGCATCTGGCTGCTTAGCTGCACCATCAGTGCATATATGCTCTGTTGCAGAAACAGATCAGAAGACGGGGATAAATCACTGGCATGATGTAGACTTTTACATTTGTTGTTTCCTTGCTGCGACTTCTCAGACCTTGAGCTCGTCCTTCACGACGCCCAACACACGACCTCTTTTCTTGACTGTCAAAGAGGGGTGCCAGACTGTTGCAAGCTGAGCCGAAACAAATATGTTTTCCATTTTAAGCAACTTTATTCTAAACGGCATTACACAACATTGAAAAGAATTAATGAAAAACGAAACGCTCGTGCGCAGGGCATAAAAATGCTGATCGCACTTCGCTGTAGAATACAAGAAACACTCAAGACCAGGCAGAAATCACCATGCAGTTTTGCACATTTAATTGCTTTTCGCATTGCAAGGAGTATAACAGAAAGTTAATAACATCTTCTCAAATCGAGAGACGCTTCAAATGGGACATGACGTATTCGATATTTCTAATTACAAAAGTGCATGTCGGCATACACCTCAGGTTCCTAGCACACCGATAGAAGAATGGATGAAATGTAGGATTTGGCAGTCCTAATCGGGTTTTGCAAAATCACATTTATACTTCCATTTTAATATCAAAAACTGAATGAATAGAATGGGCAAAATGCTATTTCGAGCCTTTGCAGTTTCAGCTGCGCTGATGATTCCACCGGCTTTCGGGTTCATGTGTTCCCCAGAGGTACAAATTCCATCATAATTCAACTAAGCTCCTGGCCATTATTGCAGTAAAAATGATCTTCAGATTTGTCAGAGATGCTGCAAGCCAGTTAAAACGGGTAGGAAAGACTCGAATTGCTCGAAACAACACTCAAAGTTTACACAAGGTTCAACTTGAATCTAGGGTGTGAACCAGGTTCGCGAGTGAAAAGAAAAGGAAATTTTATGCTTGCAAAAGGTAGCTTATTTATTTCCGGTTAGCTTTCCTGCAAACGGAACAAGGATTTTTGGTTTCGGGTAACCAACTTCTCCCGCTTTCTTCTTCAGCCCAAAAACACAACTGCTATCTATCCTCAGATTATACCTATTGTTTGGAATGCAACTGTGACAGTCCATCCACCGGTGAGTAATCTTTCATCCCGTACCAACTAATTTCATGTGTTCACGTAAACCACCAGGCTGCGGGTGGTATGTAAAGTGCAATCGCCATGAAGACGCTTAAAACTTAAGGTTTGGCGTTCAGGCTAGCATATGGCGCTGGAAGAATCCAGTGCACATCGTGCCAGTTCTTAAAAGCCATAACAAGTAAGTGTGTACTTGCATATTTATATTTGAATCTACTTTGTATCGTTTTTCCCCTTCATTTCTTCTTTCTGTTTCGCACTTCAGAAAGACTTCAAGGCGCCGAAGTGTCGGGATGCGGCACCATGGCTCTTAATGGCGAAGTTGTTTACAATAATATTTCAAGTTAGCGAAAAGCATTCATCTTTGTTTTCGGTGTATTTTATCGCTTGCCCACAAAGGCTTCGCAAGATCATAAAGAATCTCAAGAACATACAAACTTTAGAGATGCGCATTTTGTTGTTTTTCATTTCCAAAGCAGCTTACACCAGAAGAAATTGTGCAAGGATGAACGGAGCTCTCACCTCACGCCAAGCTTCATAAGCACTTTCTATTGGTGTTTCTTGCAGAATCCATTGTGGTGGCTTCTTATCCTAACCATGCTATCCCTATCACCTTTTTTGCAACGAAAGAACAAAATATGAGAGAATTGCCGTAATTAACAACTAGAAGTGATTAAATATATTTCTAAACACAAACAGGAAGCTACCGTTGGTAGGTCGGCAGTGCCCTTTGACCTAATTTTAGTTTTACAAAATGCCGAGAAAACTTACAAAATGAAGGAAAAAACCCTAAGTGTGCTTAGTACATACACCCCAGCACTAAACCAGCTTGCAATTACACAGGACACGGTGTGCACACACCCAAGGCAGGCACCATGTTAGTGAGAATACAAGCCGCAATCGTGTACTTTTGCTGCTAGTTAACCTTTTGCAACGTTTAATTAACTGAGTGCTGCAAAAAGTGGAAATGAGCGGCACGAGAATCGTTTTGTTTTTCACTCCAACGCTTCCGCAGACAAAAAGGGTATCAAGTAACACCGTAAAAACAACTTAATAATTCTCTTTGAACCTCATGCCAATTAGATTAATTTGCAAGTTCTTAGCGCTAGACCAAACAGTTCAGGTGAACTCGGGCTTAAGCGTACCACACATCCTACCCTCGGCTCCCTGATGCGGTTTATTACCTCTACGGCTGACAGATCATACGGCAGGGTGGCTGAGGATCTTGTAACGGCACGAATCAAAGCTTAATTATGCTTTTAATGGTAAAGGAATGAGAGGAAGACGCGCGCTAGCACGCGTGTAGTTTGTCGGTGCATTGGCTTGTTTCAAGTGACCCAAGAGGCGGGAGGAAGTGCGTGTCACAGCCAGCAGCATCGAGCCGCCATTTCGGCAGTGTCCAGACACTCTCTCGCATCCAGAGTCTGTTATCTTTGTGTCTTGTTGTATTTTTTTCTAAATGCCGATCAGCTGAGTCAAAAGTTGTTTTTTTCCACTAGTGAACTTCAGGCTAGGCCTCACGATGAACGCCAGCACCGCAGATCTCAGTTGGCTTCCAGGCGACGCTGACGGTAAGCTTCAACACACACAAATGAAAATGTGCAAATATGAATTTTGGATATCTCCCGTGCATTGAGGAGTTACAAGCCGGGCCCTGCAGTCGAGGGACGAGGCTGGGCTACTACCGTTCAGCTTCTCGACCACACGTGCACAGTGGAAATCTCATGGAAATGCGCAGCCTCCTCATTTTATCTAATTTAAATAATTGCACATTCCGTGGATCTCTTTGTTGGGATGCGCTTCCGAACTAGTAGAGCCCAAGGAGAGCACGCCCGATTTCGGCTCTCGATGAATCTGAACTGCACTTAAGTAGCTATGTTTTAAATTCCATTTGCTTCTGCGCAACTATTTATCTTTAGATATATTTGGTGGGTAAAGATAAAGTTGGGCATCTGCCGTCATGCCGCAACATTCTTGTATTTGTTGTTTGTTTCATGGGGGCTTCAGAGCAGCTCGCACTTGGGCTGCGCATCGTTTCTAACGCCTACAAAGGGCGCGTCCAGGGGCTTGAAAAAGAAATTCGTCAGCTAAAAACCCAAAGTGCAGAACGGGGAGAACAGGCGAGTGTTTTGTTAGTGTTGTCAACTGCCTACGAGTTTATATTCTGACTAACTGCTGGGAGCAGCTCCCACGCATTTCAAAAACCCTGTCTGTACACCCAAACTCCGCTGCGCTGATCTATCCGTGCACAGGCTACTCTCCTGCAGAAAAAGTGCAGCGCCTTGGAAGTGCAGCTGATTGAGCAGACCCAAAGGGGGAACCAACTTGTAGATGAGAACAAACAATTGCTGGCGACGACACGCAAAGTAAGAAAAATAAAAGTTCAAATTAGCTTCCTCTTTTCAACATCGGATACACCGTAAGTTATGTTCATACACCGGAATTGGGAATGTGATTGCAGCTGCAAAAAGACATTCAACGTCTTGAGAATCTGAAGAAGGCCGTTCTCACCTCCATACAAGAGGACCGTCCAGAAGCAGATGATTCTGGCCATGTAAATCCTCACTTGCATCCGCGTAATGAAACACATAAAACCTTCAATGACATCTGCGTAATAAAGAACAACAAATAATCATAGACAGTCTCATGCTCCGACATTTCGCCCTCCTCTTCCCCTTCCTGTTCATCATTCTTGGCAGCATCCGCCGGCGCTTCCAGCGGCCAATTCTTTTGTAACTGGGAAACTCCGCTTGTGCTCCTGTGGGGTGTCGCAGTTTCAAGCCACTGAGAATGCCTTTCAAACAACGGCCAGACGAACTATGGCAGGCAAGCATAGTGGGGTCGGGGGTCTGTCCTTTACAGTTGCGGTGTACAGACACTCGAAGAGAGCCGCCAGTAGTGCCCAAGCCCCGCATTTTCTTTGTATGTTTTTGCAGAGCTTGGGGCGGTAGACGACGTGGGCCTAAAGAGCTTAAGGCTTGACTTCCGCCGAGCTGGCGGCGCTCAGGGGACTGTGTGAGCAACCTGCATTTAAATAAAAGGTTTTAAAGACTCAAAAATATCCTGTTAGAAACTGCTTCATTGCTGGCTTTATTGGCTGCCTGCAAACACACTGAGAGAAGGACTAGCCTAATGTACACATTTGTTTTGTTTTTCTGTTTCTGAATTTCTGCGAAGCCTCACGACCCACGAAGATCCGGCAGTCAACGCCGACGGCCGAGCGTTTTTCCGGTGAGGAAAACAAATGCTGGAGAAATGTTAAAAGTGGTATTTTCTTAGAGACTTGAAAGTTGCACACTTTCCCTAACCTGCGTGTGTCTGTCTGTACACTGCACTTGGGAACTGTCTGAACCACCACCTGAAGGGAAGCGTCATTGGCTTCTTTTGTGTTTTTGTCGTTTTGTTGTAGAACCGCACGCAGTCGGCTCTCCTTCGAGACTTTCAATGCATTCCTCGCCAGCATCAAGAGACTAAATAATCAGCAGCAAGACAAAGAGGAGACCCTAAGAACCGCAGAGAGGCTATTTGGTGCGTCCCTTCAACTCTGCCACTCCCAACTTCCTTAGCAACAACAAAAACCCCGAAACAGAGAGACACGAGAGACATTAAACACAAACAGGGAGGGCTGTATGGGTGCAGGGCAACGAAGTGATCTTTAAGGATACTCTGCAATAATGTGACTAGTCTATGCCCTTCCTCAGGAGAAGCGAATGCCGATCTTTTTGAAGAGTTCAAGGCACTGCTTACGAGGACCTCGTAATTATTATTATTATTATAATTATAATTATAATTATAATTATTATTATTATTGTGATGATGATTATTGTTATTATTTTAAACAATAACGCAATAAGACATCAACCGTAGGATGGCCAAAGAGACGCGCTACCGATCCTCAGCATCTGTCAGCATTTGTTGTCGGAAGAAAACTCAAATCAAAACAACACAAAAACCTTTAGCAAGCCATGCGGCTTCCCATCGGCTCCCCAAAATGTGAAACTATTAAAAAGGCCTCGCCACCCGTGAGATGCTGCTTAAAGCCTCTAAGAAGCGAAGGGCAGCCAGCAGCAAAGCCGAAAGCCTCCTGATTCTCTGGCATTGCACTCTGCTTCGGAGTTTGTATTGCTCCAGCCTATGTCACTGCCAGTCACTGCGTACTTGCCGACAAAAGTAAATGGCTTGCTACGGTGGTTAGCTGCCGTGGTTAGCTGCGGTGGCTAGCTACGATGGCTAGCTATGACGGCGTGTCAGTGATGTGGTCATCATTTAAAGGGAAAGTTGGTCTGGCGGGGTGGCACTGGCTGCGTGGGAGCAAAAGCGAATGCCTGCCAGACTTGAACGGACTCACAAAACTGAATTGTATTTGACTACCTATTCGACGTTGCTGAGCTTCTTGTGAGCTCACTGGACACTAAAAAGGGTACAAGTCAGCGCATCACCAAAACGCCGAATATGGCAAGAAACTGCGGTGTACGTACACTTGAATTCTTGCCGTTCACATAAAATTCATTTCCCCCATTTGGCCCCAAAGTCAGCGACGATGAACAAATCCGCCGACCTTATCCCCCTTGCCCTTTAGCATCTGTTTTTGCAATTGGCGAGCTTTTCGCTTCGTCATGGCATGCGGTGCTTGCCGTACGCCTGCCTGAAATCACAAAAGATGAAACACAAAAACACAAATTTCAATGCATACGATGCAAAGGCCTCATCCATCAGCTATAATTTTACCACTTTAACTGCCACACTTAATAATAGTGTTTTCGACTTTAGCATAAAACGTTTTGTTTGCTCTCAAGCCAAGGGCCTACCTGGGAAGCTTCCCCCTGTTCCATGACTTCTAAAAGATCCAAGTCCTCCTCGAGTTCTTGCAAAACAGCCATCGGATTCATCTGTTTGTCCTTACTGCCGCTCCTCTCTGCGGTGTAGGAAGTGATATTCCCAGAAACATCCCTTATCCCCACCGCTTCCATTGCATGCGTTTTCTCTTCTAGCCGACTTTCCACGGGGCTTTGGACTGAAGAAAGAACCTTCGCCGCCTCAGCAGCTTCCGCCTCGAACCCGAAAATGCCGCCCCCTGGCACGTGGCAACGCAGCAGCCTGCCTGTGGTGAAGTCCCTGAGAATGACCTTGGCCACTCGGTACATATCCAACTGACCCCCTTTACCTCCCGACACAAAATGTCGCTGCGCTGCAATTGCTAGCAGCACAGGAGCCGCTTCTAATTTATCTGGCAAGGCGTCCTGCTGCCTCCCACGGACAAGTCGACTGCTCGTTTCTGTCCCGTTGGCTCTGCATAATTTTTGAGCCTCGCGGTAGGCAGAAGCCGTTAGCCCGTAGTGACGCAGCAAAGTGTTGGGAATCTCATCGCACACCAACTGCACAGAGGGAAGATAGTTCCCACTGAGAGCAACAAACGCCAAAGACATGCAGTGCAAATACAATACACTATATATATACATATATATATATATACATATATATATATATATATACATATATACATATATATATATATATATATATAAATACACAATAAACACAATAAAATGTATATACATTATATAGAGTAGCTACAAATACAAGAAAACTTGAAAAAGAAATTAATCCGCCACGCGAAAAAGGCGTAGGGCAAAGCAAAAGCGGTGCAAGCATTTATGGAGACAAAGTCCGTTTAATAAAACTGAGAAGATTCTCTCCCCGAAAGAAACCCCGTACAATTTCTCTTTTAGAGTTTGTGGCACCTCACCGCATTTCGTCGATAGGGACAACTCCATTCAGCACCAAAATATGTTTTGATGCGACTGCCTTGGGGAAGACTAACCCTACAGACAGTGGCAAGTGCAAAAACAGAAAAGACAAACAAAGTAAGGAGAAGAGGGTTGGGAAGTGCACTTGGGCTGTACGGACGCCCTGCGTTTTGAAGGTGTCTGACGCTCCACACGCTCACCCGGGCAGTCACAAAGAGTAATACCTTGGCCCTTCAAAGGGATCGTTTGCAGCCTGCGAGTTTTCCCAGGCTGATGGGAGACAGAAACTTTCTTGATCCCCAATAAGGCATTAATCAGAGAACTTTTGCCGACGTTGGGATACCCAACAGTCCCAACAACAAAATCCTCTGGGGGCTCAGCCTCGCCTTCCAGCTGGCGGGATGCACGCCTAGCCAGAAACTCATCTCGATATTGCACCAGTAAATCCACCAACAATTTGCAGCTCAGGATACTTTCGTAATTTCCACTGGCCTCCGCATCTGCAGCTGCAGCGCTGGCAACCGAAAAATCCGGGATGGGGATGTCGGCGTTCTGTTGAGTTTCATCGTGCTTTGGGTTTCCCTGAGAAGAGTCAGTTTGTCCTTTAAGTGAAAATTCGTCTGACACCTCAGCTGCTGCTTGGTGATTCAACTCACGAAGAGCGGAAAAGAAAATAGCATCGACACCATTAGCTGCAAAGTAACGCTTCCATTCTTCACGCACTTCTGGTGGCAACAAGTCTGACTTGTTCACTACCAGGATCACCTGAAGTACGTACACCCCAAAACGTACTATTCTGCCCATCACCAGGTGGGTAGGTAGTCAAAACTGAATATGCCACGCATAAGAACTGCACGCTTGAAATGGGCTGTTTAGAGTGTACGTACACCCTTCATGAAAAAGAATTCTTACACGTTTGTCGGGGGAAACTTCCTTAACATATTTCTCGAGATCTTTGCAGCGAAAGAACGCGGGGGATCTGCCGTCAATGATCTGCAAAACTAAATGGGACCTCTCAACGACGCGCCAGAGTTGCCTCCAGACTTCAAGGTTTTTCTCATAGGGCGTAAGAACGATCCCCTCGTCTTCCATCTTGGCCAAAGAACGTCGCCACTGCAAAAAGCTCTCAAATTCAACTTCGTCCAGCTCAGCCGCAGTCCTCGGCAATCGCACAGCCGACGCTTCCTGAGAGTCAGGAGGCGCCTGTCCCTCTTCAGCTTCCGAATCCTCAGAGTCCGAAACGCATGCAAGGCGCTGCTTAGGGGAAAGTTTGCCAGCACTATCCGAGTCGCTGGTGTTGAACGCATCGCTCTCGGCTTCCTCTCTAGTACCATCTGCAACCGACTGAGAAGCTTCGGATTCCCAGCTGGCCTCCGAGCCCTCATCCCAATTGTCATTTTCATTAGAACGTTTTGAACTCCCTAACTGACGGCCGCGTCGTCTGTTGGGTTTTGCTTTTGCGTCATTTCCCTTCTGGAAGCGGCGGTGCAGCTCATCGCGTTGTTGTCTGACGAACTGGACATTGTGGATTGTTGCCTCCTCCACTTTGCCCGCAAGCAGCAGTTTAACCCGAGCTCTGTTTCTCCGTCTTCGGTTCCTTGCGGCCATGTCTTCGCATGTGCGTTCTTTGGGCTTTGATTCTTTGCAAGCTTCTGCCTTGTCTCTTGAAAAGAAAACAGGACGGCGAGGAATGTGCACATCTTTCCCCTCTACTGCAAGATCGGCACTCCCTCCAACTTCTCCTGCAGACTTTTGGGAAAACAATTGCGGTGCTGTGGACTCGTGCAGAAGCCGCGCTTCGTATCTGTCAACAGAAAATGTCTCTTGAGCGGCAAGAGCTGTGCAGAGATACTCGTCCAGCCCACTGCGCTCTAAGATTGAACGCAAATGCTGATCCGTATGCTTGGAGTGCACGCTGCCTTTCGACGGGTTTGCTGCTGTGAAACTTCCTGCAAGAAATTCAAGAGTTCGGTGGCGGGAAATGGTGCCGTCAAGGGCAACACGGGCCTGGCTCATGTCCTCTACTGTTTTTCCGACTTCATTTTGTTTCAAAGAACTAATCAATGCCTGGTGCCTCTGCGCGTTTTCTGCCTGCTGGCGAAGGCAGTGGTGTAGAACTGCAGAGCCAATTCCTCCATTCTTGGGTGTGCGCCTGCTAGACGACTTCCCACCAGCAGGAGGCATTGGGACTGCCAAATAAATAAAAAATACAAAAAAATTGTTTTATTAATTACAGTTATTTATTATAGTTAACAATCTGGGGGGCAGGGGGATTACAAAGAACCATCGCTCCACTTGATCCTAGTAAAACAAAATGGAAAACCCAAAATAATGTTTTTCCCCACTGCTCAGCTCGTTAAATGAACAACAATTGTTTTTTATTCTTTGGAATTCCAGAAGATTGCAAAACTTCTTCAAGAAGGCTAGAAATCGATGGAGGTTCAAATTGTTGTCTTCTTTAGTGCATGCGGGGCTGAAGATACACCAAGAGTTTTCCGTTATCGCTTTGAGAGGGAAGGGAAATAAGCCACAAAAAATAACAGGGCAGATTTCTACACGTCCCTTTTTTTTGGTTTTTTTAAAACTAGGTATTAAAGATCGAGTCTCGGTACGTCACTTTCTATCACAATCTAGCTACCGCTCACCACTTTGAACATCCTCCTGTTTTCTTCTTGCCATTAACTGACCGGCGAAAACTACAATGTCGTATTCATTGTTATTTCTGGGTTTTTATGGTTTGCGTTCCATCTAGAACCACCCACGCCGTTGCCTCCTTTTATTTTTCGCGAGAATGGGACAGCAGGCGACAAAACTATTACCGAAAGTCATGCGAAAGGCAGGAGACCCAATAAATGCTCTCAGTAAATCGACAGAAGATCCACACAGATGACTACCACCCCTTGCCTTGGAAAGCCTGCATGGCAACGTGGCGGGAGGTTCTGTGATGTTTTAGCCTACATGAGAATGTCGTTCTCTTCCATTCGTCTACGTTTGCTGGTCCGAAAAGAATCTTTCAATTTGAATTGGCTGGCAGTGGCCGAAGCAGAATTGGCCTTTTTCTTTTAGTTTCGTTTATTGGTGAGAGACATCACACAGGAACTGAAGACAGGGCATAGTGTCACTGGGCTCATCCTTCTTTTGTGTTTCTGGAGGTTTCAGACCTTCAGGCTGTTCACACTGAGATCGTTTATCCCACCAACAAACGTGTTATCAACTTCGCCATATGCCGGTGCTGGAAGTCTGGTGAGTCCTCTTGTTCCCTTTTAGTCATTTTCTGTTTCTCATTTGTCCAAAAGTGCGTATAATATGCCATCAAAATCACCCTGCACTCACACGATGCAAGTTTGTTTGTTTATTGCACAGCCAAGTTCCCTGTCTGCAATAACGCTCACAAGTTGCTGCAGAAACAAGGCTGCGACTGCGGTGGGCAATTTGTATGACACATTTTTTCCTGTTTTGTACTGTCCCTGATCTGAGGCATCCCAAGACTTACTTAGTGTATATTTGACACTTCATTGCGTCTCGCCATTTTTTCTTAACATCGCCTGGCCTTTGACAACAGTAAGGGGCAGGACGTGCTCATGTTGGCGGGATTGGATTCTGCACTCAGGCCCAGCAATGCTGGAAATTCGCCAGGCTCCCAGCCTCAAGCCCATAGGAGCCGAGGCGGCGGAAGGCGGAAATTCTTCGGATCCTTCAAATGCTGATAAGAGAGCGCCGTCATCAGCAGCTTTGTTTCGAGGTGTTGCCTCTTTGTTTGCTGCGATGTCAGGTTAGTCAGTAATGCCGTATATATATATATATATATATATATATATTGT
>NPHX01000529.1:324579-371487 GCA_002271815.1 Eimeria falciformis
GCGCCCTCAGGGTTTTTGCTTACTTTGTAGATGCGAACAACCCAATTTTCGGTTGTGTATACCTCCTCAAAGTGTCGTAGCTTTATATCGCCAGTTTCGACTTGCACTTTTCTTGCGAAGTCAAAACCCTTTGTAGCTTGGCCAAAACGGTGGTAGCTGAGTTTGTACATTAAGCTCTTTTTTAAAGCAGGTGGTGCATACTTTCCAACAGTGAACTGCGGATAATCCAAACACTTTTTACAATGCTCACATTTACGGAATGTGTTGATCACAAAAGTACTGGATCGAACACATCATGTCGTTTCAGCAGGGCTAACATTACCTGTCCTGTGGGACCCAAGAAGTCAGATTGCTGGATCCTGGGGTACACGCCAGATGCAATTCGGACCATCCAAATTAGCTTGTTAAGGTCATCACTTGAGAAGCGCGCCATGCCTCCGAACACCACCTGCGGGACCACGCTACACGTCGCAACTAACTGGGCCAAGCGGCAGTCCACCGTTGCAGCACAACATGGTGTCTGGTTGTTGCAGAGTTTTATTTGCTCACGAATACATAATCCACATCTAAATCTTGGACAATCTTGTAAGCCACCGATTCTTCCGATGCAAATGCCTACAAATTTGGGCAATGTAATAACAGAATGTAACGAGTCAGGCGACGTAAAGGCACAAAGACCGACGGTATCGAGCTGACTCGAAGCAAATGGCTCGAGGACATGGGAGCTTACCAGTCCGACAGTCGCGATATGCGTGCTGTTCCATGTATTGTTGTCCACAAGAACTGTTCGGTTACCAACTTCGGACACTTGATAGCCGTAGTCCCACCTTCACCACACTGCATACGAACACTACGTCAAAGTCGCGGAACGGTATCCTTCCAGAGACTAGATTAGATTTTTGGGGGGCCAACAAAAACTCACCAGGCCATCAATTTCGCCTTTGGATGAGTATTTTGCCGGAACCAGTGATAGGCTTCGCGAAAGTCGTCAGGATTATGCGTATTGGTACGACCCATCGGACCCCCTATATGAGCAATTAGCCACAGCAACTGACACGGACGTTTACCGAACTGGACGAATCAATGGCAAGAGCTTCTGCGACAGTGCTGATGAATTAATCGGGTATTACTATGAACCGGAATAATATGCGATATAAGTACTACTATCCTATTGTGTACTATTCAGTCCCATAAAGCAGCTGTAGGGTTGGCCGTTTGCCGTTTATGGCGCACTAAGTCGAAATAAAATACTGCGGCACTATGATTGGAACGGACCAAGAAAAATACTTCTGTTGGAAAACACAGTCGAAGAGAGCCAGGTGCAATGGATGACGTACTGAGAAATGAACCGATTACAAGGTAAACGAATGCGATCGTACCCAAAGAGCCCCACCAGTCCCAGGTCACACAGGTTGCATGGAAGAGGGACGTAAACTCTTACCATAACACACATCCAGAGAAAAATTAGCAGCACGGGGAATGCCAGAAAAAAAGGGAGTTTGTACCCTCTTGGCTTCCAGCTGTTCGATGTCGCCTGTGGATGACGCAGACGTACCTTAAGCCTGACCCACCCATATATACCCTGTCTAAACAAAAACAATAACTCCTGTTTGCAATCGACAAAGTGGTAGAACCTGCTAAAATTTCTCACAGCTCCAGATAAAGGTTCATTAACGGTAAAAGTGGGCCTGCCAACCAAGGCAAAGATTCCAGTTACAAGAGACGACGCGCCAACTCCGGCAAGAACTGATACCGCAGGAGCGAAGACAAGCATGAGCCTAACCATGACGGCTGCAAAAGGCACAAGCAATCGTTTTCAATCACGTCGATTGCCACCCACCTTCAAATCGTAGCCCAGAGCAGTCAACTTCTTTACCCATGCTTTTTCGTCGTTACCCACTGCACTTCTACTGCTAATCCTGCCCCAGGTATTGAAGGAAAGACACCTAAGCACATCTACTCGTGCCCCTCACCCGAAAAGTAGCACGCCAGAATGCCATAAAGACCAATGAAAAACAAACTATCCCTTCGCCGGAGACACATAATCAAGCCCATGGGAGCAAAAAATATGGGCATATGAAGGTCGAGAAAATAGGAAGCCCACGTTGTTGGCTGGTGCTCGGATACAGAAGCTATGATTGGAACATATTTTGTTGCGTAAGTTGGATCCAACAAGCTAAGGGACCTCGACGACCAAGAAGTCTTTCCCTGCTCAACGCATTTGCACAAGCATGTAGCTCTCGTGTAGCAACTGCGGCATAGTTCGCACATAAAAAATGCCTTGCAATCAAGAAGCAACATCAATGTTATTCATCCCATTATCTCCGGACCCTTACCATGATAATCAAAACTGCTGCGAAGATGACCAAAAAAATCCCAGTCGTCCCTACGACCGAAGCTTGAAGGTCCTTTACGAGAGTTGTGGGTAGCAGTGCGGAAACAAAATGAGCTACTGCAATTGTGTTAATGAGCAGGAAAACACCATGGCTCGCCAGATGCTCCGAGCTGCATATTGAGGAAAAGTTCAAGAATGGAACATTGACGCACATTGCTGTGATGGTGACATAAAACACCGTGTAAGCAACTTGGTGCCTGGGACTCATCAATCCAAGCACACAGAGGGCGACCATGTGCCCGGCAATAGCATTAAGCAGAAACACATATCCGCCCCAAGCAGTTACCATGTATGCAGATGGTATAGCTGCTATGAGGGCTGAAAGCATTGATCCATCCTGGATGGCGCGGGTCCACATGTAAAAGCCGCAGACCATAGCGAAAATTGCAATGCATTCGTTGTCGTATGATCCTACTAGCGAAGTCTTGACGTACGCGGGCGAGATGCCCACAAAAAGAGACGCGAATAAACCAGCTACTCGCGATTTACTGGCGTGTTTCGCGAAGCAGTGAACCACAAGAGCTGTCAAGCACGAAAATGCTGGTGGAAGGTATGTGGAGACTTCGGTTACGTTTATCACTATCCCAAATGAGCGCAGTATTTGGTAAATGACATAGGACGTTGTCATCAATCCGGGAAAAAGTGTTTGGCCAACTGGGCGGCCAAGCGGATACCAGCTCGCTGCAACGCATGCCATAAGGTCCACAGCGTCCATCAAAACAATAATGCACAGAAGTTTAGTGCACAGAAGCGAAGACGATAATCCACTTCAACTCTGTGTGGTCACGCAACGCAAACGTTCAATCGTCAAGTACATCCGGTGCCCACTTCACTAGACGGCGATAAGCCCTAGAGAGACTTACAATCATCGTACCAATTCCAAAACTCGACAAAGCCTTCTTTAGCAAGGTATTTTGTAGTTCGGTGATTAAAGTAGGGGTCGAAGTCGTATATGATAGATTCACCACGTATAGCAGGGAAAACACGGACGGAAATGCAAAGAAACATTATCAGAGAAAGGCATACCACCTCAAGAACTATACTCCAACGTTTGGCAGCGGTTTGAACCTGAAGTCGAACAACAAGCCTGTTCACCGAACTGTCTGCATTAACACTGAAAACAGGCCCAGTCCCCGATCATGCAGTTCCCACAGTCCATTGGTGAGATCGATAAATCTGAAGCCACGCAACAGCTTACGAACCACATCGACACAATAGACCACAAGGCAGCGTGTACGTCGTGGCTATCCCCCAACCCATAGCATGAGAACAACGGGCGTGCGCTTACTTTATAAGCTGCAGAACTCAGGAAAATTTTGCTTAGAATGTGTTCAAGGGACATAGTTTGCGCCGCAGTATGCCGAACATCGGGCATGACCGCGACGCCTACGGATCCCGTTGTCATCTTTATCGGGAGTGTGAACCTATGAGGATAGCATAAATAAGTTGCACCGTATGCTTAGTCCTTCAGGCACCGGAACTTATGTGTTCTGTGTAAAGCAGCGAGGGTTCAGTTATTGCAAGAAGTACCAATTGTAAATGATTAGCTAGTGTATGTCGCTGCTGCCAAACTCACGTCTGCCTAGATCCCTCGAATACAAATTTCGAGCGTTCTTTCTGCCGTGTTCACACACGGAATTCTAGGAAACCGAGAAGTTTGCGAGTGTTAACTGTGTAGCTCCGCTGCTTGTCCATGTGCCAGCAGTGACGAACCACACCCACGAAATCGGATACAACTAAATAAAGAATCGTTAGCTCCTTCTGCGGCATCCAAATAGGACCGGTGTCAACTGCACTGTGAGATGATGCTAGCCCACATGGTCATCAGAAGTTCTGTACAAAAAGGGGTTGCTTGTTCGGTGGTTTTGCAAGCCGGGGTGCACGATCGGAAGTAACACTGCGGTAAAAAATGCCCGATGTGAGAATGAATGCGACTGCTTTTTTCTGGTGTCTTCATGTTGTAGGCGGGGTCGACTTTGACCCATACTTGTCGGGGCCCCGCCCTCTGGTCTCCTCAGTAGGGAACTAGGAATACTCACCGTGTGAAAGTCCTTTCTTGCAGAGGAATCTCAGTTATTCGGCACAAAATTTTAATGCTGATCACCTTTAGTACCCTACGCATCACAATTTGTTCTCGGCCACTCGACAGGGGGGTCTGACATGTGCCCATATCCTTCGGAATTAATTGATTCTGTCGCGCAGCATCGCTCCGCCATCACTTTCTAATGTTTCCTCTTTCCCCTCCATCATGCAGTGCTTCACCAATCCCTCTGGTTTCTGTGTGCGCACCGAAAGCCCTGCACACGCTGCTCCGGCAAACGCTAGAATGCGACCGAAGCAGCTCACGTAGCATGCGGCAGCGCCTAAGCTACGTTTTTTGTGATGCAGACGAGGTGAGTTACAATAAAGACCGTCAGATTGGTGTCGCTGAATGACAGGTGCACATTCGCATGAGAAGGGGGTCACTAACACTCAGTAAGCAACCAGTGATACTGTGGGCACAGTTACTGCACAAGGGATATAAGGTTAAAAGGAACGGCTGCTTTGTCGCGCTTGGAACGTGCAGACACAGGCATACCGATGTGCTGTGCCTGATGGCGGTTTCGAGGATACCTCCAAGAATGGGCCCACGCAAGCAGCTTCCACCTCTTCAACAGGAAGTGCAATCCAATTAGATCTGTTTGGCACAACAGGATGGTCAGACCGAGAGACTCAGTTTCAATGTACTCAGTCTGATGGAGATCCGGCAAACACTGAAAAATGTGTCTCTGCAAGAGTTCTGTTCCCATTAGATCCCGCAGGCGGGGCGAGGCGGGAGAAAGGTTCCCAACGTAAAAAGATCGTTGCTGTTGACCAACTTGTGAACAAGGTTTGTAAATTTAATTGCTTTTTTGACTAGTTCGATATTTACTCGGCCTTTTGGCTGCTAAATTGTAGTGCAACTCGTGTTGCCGAGTGATTTCTTACGCAGGGATTTCTCAAGCACACATGGATGCAGCAGATGCGGAATGAAAGGCCTTCTTGCCTCATTTTATGCTTCGATTGGAGGAAAGTGTATGACACGGGGGCCCGCTGCTGCGAGTGCTGCAGATCATCCTCGCCACCTTGCTCTGACGATTCGGTTCGTCAACCATGTTGCTCAGACGCCTTTTCCTGCTGCACTCGGGATGGTTGCAGACGGAACTTGGTGGAACAACAAGAAGGCGTTGCAAGTCCTGGGCGTACGGCTGCAGCCCGCATAGCTGCACGTGCTGAATACCCGCGTCCCGGTCAATCGAGCTCTACGGGCTGTGGTTCGCCCACATCAGCTCCCTCAGTTATTGGATCGAGGACTCCTGGGAACGTTACAGAACCAAGGACAACCGTACAAGAAGGTGACGTTGCATCTGCAGAAGCAGAAGCAATGGCCACTATCGAATTCTTCCGGGAAAGACTTCAGAGACGACTTGTCGTTCCCAAGATGGTGCGGCGTGACTGAAGTGGACAACCCCCTTCATTACTTGAAGAGCACAGCTGTGGCTACCCCAGCATTAAGGCAGGCTCTTGATGTTTCGCCTATACGCAAACTCTTGCCGGTTGTGCCTCAGTTCCTTTGGTTAACTGTGTGAATCCTGCGCTCAGATAGTGTTTGTTATATTGCCTGGCGGCATGGATGACCCCCAGTCTGCAGTCGGATTCTTGAAGAGACTCAATCCGGCAGACATCGCGGCAATTTTCATAACTTGCGGTGTTGATGATCTCAAAACGAAATTGGAGAAACTTGAACAGGTGACCAGACAGGGTTTGTGCTTGGGTAAAGAGTAAAACTGCCGTTCAGCAACTGTTTTTCCGCTTGATATGTGGAAGTCCACTTGGCTGTCACTCCGTTCCTGCTCTGCCCTCTGGCATGACAGAGTTCGTGTGAGTCTGTGTTGGACCAGGTCTGTTTCGACTGTAGTGTGGAGTATTATGAAAACGAAGCAAGACGATACAGAAAACAGACGCAAGTGACATTTAAGGGGGATCGCTCCCAAACAAGTGCATTTCACGTGTATCAGGTTCGACCATGTCAGCAACTGCTTCCTCTGTATTAGTTGGCTTTACGGTTCCGTCTTCTGGACCTATTACTGGTTGCGGTGTCCCTTTAAAGAATAAGACGCAAAAGAGGAACAGCTATAGACACTCATGGGTTCTATTTTGCATGCCTGCAGACAAGGTGCCTGATAAAGGCTGGGTATATGCTGGAATTCGCCCAACAGCCACATGCCGCTATGAAAAGTTACATTACCGCTTGGCAGTTCCTTACCAGCTACTCTCAAATGGCACCGGCATTGGAACGCATGACTGTTTGCAATTTACTCAGCGTCCGCATGTACCCAATGTACTTCAAAGCGAATGAGCCCTCGAAGGCGGCCCATCATGCCCGCGAGCACCGCGCAGTTCTACGAGAGAACCCTCCGGAATCCCCTCTCCTGGGCTATTTGCTACCGCTGTGGCTAGCGCAACTGCATCAACTGCTTGCACAGTTGTGTGAAGACGCGATGCACGCGAACCCATCCGCACTGGATACTCATGATGTGTGGCAGCTTGCCGGATTTCATTACCAAGCCGCTGCTAGATATCTTCAGCATGTCAGAGCCTGGATCCGGACGGCAAAGACGGTGCATCCTCCGCCCTCTATGAAAGGAGGCTTGGGTGTGCCATCGCAATGGCTAGGGCAGCCAGACAGCCTTCAGGTTAGTTTCAGGTCTACGCAGCATCAGGATTAGCGGAACACTGATGCTGACCGGAACAAAGAGCAATGTAGAAGCATGGAAGGCGATCGTACATGGATGCATGCCAATATATTTGTGCGCGTTATTGTGTGTTTTTGTGTGGTAAAACCTGCCCAGCATGGGGCTGCCGCTTTTGAGACTTCAAGCTCACAAGACCAAGCAGCGGCGGCTGCGGCAGCTCAGGAAGAAGTGTTCCTCCGTTTCATTTTCTTCTTTAACGAAGCACAAGTGCTAACCCATGCGACTCACCTGCTTTCTAAAGCACATATCGCATATAAAGTGGGTTTTGTTCGCAGTGAGTAGCCGTGGATTAGTTTTGGTGTGAAGTGTCCCACGATACTTTTGTCGAAGTGGTCATAAGTTGCCCCCTTACCGTGCTAACCACAAAGTGCGTTCGCCTACAATTTGTTCGCCCACAGTTTGCTGGCCTATGCTTGATGCGCGTTGCAGCTTGTTGGAGGCTATCGCAGCTGTCCAATATTAGCGTGCGAGCTTGCGGATGCGATGTTCGACAGTCAGCGGATGATGACGGCTCGCCAGCTGTACTTTACGCTTGCAGCAGCGTTTGCATCGCACACCTACGGACATCGAATGTCGTGGCAACTTGAAACAAAGCCAGAAGAGTGCACGACTGCAACGTTGAGCATTCCGGCGGGTGGTGGACACCACGGACACCCTGAGAATCGCAACATTGCAGCCGGTCGGTCGCAACCGGAGGTAGACGGGAGCTATGACAACCCCGAACTTCTCTCGGCACCTCGGTCGGCGACGTCCTCCAAGTACCCGGCGCAATTTGGCCAGTAAGCAGTTGATAAGCCACGCTTACCTGTTGAGGGTTGCATGCGTTTCTCGGCAGTCATGAATAGCACCGGGAAAGCATCAGCGCACGCATGACATAAACCATTGCAACATTGCAACGCTTGGACCGGGGTATTTTCTTGGGTTTGATTGCTACACTAAAGTGCGAGTTGGAGTGATGTGTTTGCCGTTGCAGCTGGTGGCTCTTGTATCGGTATGTGCTGGCGAGACTGACTTTGTGTATATCACATTTGCTTTCGGTCCCCCCAGCGCAGTTCTTGTACGAGCTAGCTCGAGTTGATCCCCGTTCGAATTCGGCAGCTGGCGAGCAGGCTTCGGCCACGCATGCTGGTGGGGATGCTCAGCAACCTTCAACAATAGTTCCAGCTGCTGCTCCTGGTGTCAGTTCTGCGCTATCGGCCGGTGCAGAGGCCCACACGGAGATTGAGAGCTGCCATATTGCTTTGAAGGCAGCCTTTGAGCTACTCAATGTTCTTGCTTTAAGGGAAGACCTCGAGGATTGTGATGGCTCAAAGCGAAAGCAGATGTATGAATTTGTGACAATGCTGTTACCGCGGCTGAAACGATTTCAGCAGTCACGTAATAAGCACGACTCGTTATTTCACGTAGAGCTTCATGGAGTTGTGGTTTGGACAGCGTTAAACTCCGAGCTGCATCGTGAACACACGATGTCAGACTGTGGCCAGACTTGGAGGCGCCAAAGCCCGCCATCACATGAAGAACATTATCAGCGTAGCGACCCCTTTGTCGCCTCTAAAGACGGCTTACTGATCGGGAGAGTGTGCTTTCAGCATCGCCTGGGATTTGATCTTTCCGTGCTGAGTTGTGCTGAGCTGGTGACAACTACGGGAAGAAAGGCACCTTGCTTTCTAGAGATATCCAGCAACAATGGACGGAGGTCTGTTACAGGGGAAGAGGAACAGAGCAGCTCGGAGGAATCCACACCTATCACTCTGTTCCATGATGCGTTGTGCTACTGTGACGTATATTTGGAGCACCAGGCAGTGCGGGAGATTAGTGGCTTAAAGCTGTCCTGTCTGCACCTCTCGTGGGCTCTGTGCCTCTCAGTCTGTTTCCAGCTGACAACCTTGTGCTCTTCGAAGAGGGAATTGTCTCGTCTTTGTACATCAACTGATTCAGATTACCTGTCTAAATTCGATGTAGTTCCAGGCGGGTGTTGGCCTCCTCCGCTGCGGCGGGCCCTTCTTGCTCACAAGCTGTGTATACCGCCTCCACCGCTTTACGACGTTGAGTGCCTCGGATCAGATGAGCCCCTTCTACCAGCTCTCTGCCTCTCAAAAGTGTGTTGTTACTTTGATCTGCCGAGCACCCGCAGCCATGGGATCCACAGGTGGCCTGAGATGACTTGAATGAACAGAGCTGGGTATCGATAAGGTCTTTTTGGCCGTGACGCTACCGCCTTTGTCACTGCGTGTATTATGCGTGTGCTGATCATCAGGATTCGTTCCAACTTGCTGCCGTTGGTCTTTCTTATTCAAAGTACACGTGGATTGGCGAGCTTGCGCCGTACACACTTCGACTGACCGTAAAACAAGGCTGGACCCTCTCCAAGTCCAGAATATGTTTCAAGTGTACCGCCCAAGAGCTTGGAACAACGAATGAACGTGCAAGTAACAGTGGTCGGCTTTTGGAGGACGAGTTTGAGGCATATCTAATGGACACGAACACTCTTGACGTGTTCAAGGCAATGCAAGATGCTTGCGAAGAAGGAATCATTGGCAGGACACAGAAAGAGACGGATGACGTATTAGTAGACACACCAGCCCACCCACGACTCCTGCGTGTTCCCACTAGTGGAGCGACGGGAATGCCCCTCGTACTAACAGCAGCTGGTGCACAACCTGGCTGTGACCCGAGCATAACCCCATTCTTAGGTATGTTGCCTCCAGCGTTCAGTGCGCTCCAGCTCCTGCAACGAGGTTTTAAACCTGTAGGCCTGTAGCATTTTTAGGAGGACACGAACATCATACAATAGTTTTTATGGTTCTTTCCCGAACGGCCTCGCAGAACGTTGTTATGGGCATGAACGCAGGGCAACACGCAACTGCAGGTCAAGAGCCAATTGCTGTCCCCTTTGTGTTCGACCCGAAAGAGTACCGTTCTAAGTTAGTCGATGCAGAGTGGGCATCATTCGCAGGAGGGACGCCTATCGATAATCCGGACTTCGGGTTTGATGATCGCGAGTTGGTCCAGAAGTCGGAAGGCAAAATGATCTGTATACCAATTTTTATTCGCCTGCGTCGTGCGGGATTTTTTGAAGTTTGCGCGACTCTAGACGTGAATTTAGACGATATTTCTCAAAGGCTGACAGCTTCAAGCACCGTGGAGTGCCAACGTTCTTTAGAGCTATCGTCAAGTCTCATATCCCTCCCTGCAGCATGCAGTGGCGAGACTCGTGAAGCCCGCCATGTAAACGTTATAAACGCCTCCAAACTTGCACTTCACTTGAAAGACGTCAAGGTGCCTGGCGCTGAGGAGGAACAGACTTTCTCTCCCGATTCTGCAGGTATCGTTTGGCGCGATTACCCTTGTTTCTGGCTTTTAGATTTAGAAATATTTTTGAATTTTCAACTGTTAGGTTGTAATGGCCACTATGGGTGTTTCGCATTCAGGAGGCTTAAGTTCACTAATAGGGAGCGCAGTGGGCTCTAATTGCCTCCGTACGCATTTGAAACATCCCCTGATCGACTCAAGGAGTGTGCGTTTGCTTTCTCAGGAACACGTCCAGAGCCTCAACTCCTGCAGATGGCATCTGGTCTGCCGTGTACCTTGCTACCGGGCGAATCATGGGCAGGGATTGTGAGGGTCAAGACATCAGCACAGCCATCGGCAGTACGTGCTGCCCTCAGCTTACATTACACCAGAGGGCGTCCCCTTGAACACAAGCAAGCCTATGAGTGGGATTGCAACTACCAGAGAGCACATCGTGGTACTTCGTGTGTGGATGTGCTGTGCCCAGGTGCTTTTGAAGTACAGCAGAACAGTTGAGCATCTACCTTTCCCGTTTCGCTATGTCGACTTCGACATAACAGAGAACCTGACCACTGTTAGTATTTTTTTTATGCTGCTGAAAGGAAGTCCATATAAAGCATAAATAACTGGAAACGAGATGAATGGAGTGATTTTCGGTGCCCTATACCCTTTCCGGTACCGTCTGGTGTGTGCTATTTGCAGGCACGTTTGCCGGCGTTAATGAAGCCCCTGTCGCAGCAGTACCTGCAGATTTCGCTGGCACATCCGATTAGCTCTGCAGTTGGGGTACCATTCTCGTTTTCGGCAGCTCTGAAAAACCAGACTCAGGCGGCGATGGTGAGTAATAGTTGCCACTAGCGTGGTACGTGTTTTGGCCTTCGTTGGATCGTCTTTAAGGCAGCAAGCTCCAAACTAGTTTTGCCGCTATGCCTCTGCAGGAGCTCGTTGTATGTTTATCATATCCTCACGCCGACAACCCAGGTGCCACCGACTCCGCTGGCAACACTTCCAATGCAATATCGGCTGACTGTCCGTTCATGATTAGTGGTCAACTCAAGGCACAGATCGTCATCCTCCCGCATACTACAAAACCCCTGTACTGGACCCTTGTTCCGTTGAGGTAAGATAGAGTGCCAACATGTTTTGCCGTCAGCGCAGCTTGTTGGGTTTGGCGACAAAGCAAGCTCATGGGTTGGATGGCTTTCACGTAACGTAGCTTGGTGATGGTGGAATTGGTGCTCGCAGGCCAGGAGCCTTCGGGTTGCCGACAATTTTGGTGGAAGGGAAAGCTAGAGCATTGAATGTGGCGTTGCGTAAAGGGGATAATGTTCAAGCAACGTGGAAGTGCTCCTCCGATCCAGCGCATGTCGTTGTATTTTCCAAAGCCTGACCCCCAAGCATGTAGGGCTAGTTTCCTTGTAGCTACCTCTCCGCACTCTGCTACGCTCTAGCAATATTGTGCTCTGCTTACAACAGGAACGTAGTACTAGCTCGCCAGTCCACGCAGCGGGGAGGGGATCCTTCCTGATAAACTTAGCACAAACTCGCCAAAATAGACGGCTTAGCAAAGAGAATGCCTCATGTACCTGTGTGCGGGTATGGGAGCGGGGTGTCCCACAGAGTTTGCTGTACATAATTGCACCGCAGTATTCACTGTGCGTCTAAGCACGGCTGTCGGCACAGTTCTAGAGTTGCGCGCAATTATGCTGCTAAACGCCCTGAAGTCTGTGGCTACAATCTTCCTCAGAAACGGTCGCAGCTACCGGGTATCCTTGTTTGCAAAAATATACGTGGCGTGTCAGGCCGTACACTAGGCAGGGACAACAACCCTACTTGCATGGGTTAATGGCATAACGAGAGACAGAGTCCCTCTCGAGCTGATGATTCCCCCTAATTTTGCACACAAATGAGGAAGATAAGGGATTCGGTCTTGCTAATCCTTTGTTCTACGCAATGCAAGTGGCCCGAAAGAGCTAGGTAATTCACTCTGCATTCCTAGTCTGCTCGCACAAGAGGGCAAGCATGCGCAACGACCTGTGCTGGTTTTGCCTCTAGCATTTTGCAACAGCTGTACACGCCAGTATTCAAGAGCGCATACAACCATCGCAGAGCGAGGTCGTGTGGGAGATGCCACTCCCGTTCCCACATGTGCTCGAGGCCTCAGACATTGTATTGAGCGTTGGGCCATGTAGCCTGGTGAGCGGTCAGCTACCATTTCCACATGCTATATATGCAAGCATATGACACGGTGTTTACCACTACAGAAGGCTTCGTCAGGCGTGTTTGTATACCATCACATGCGACGAGGTCTAGCCAAGTCAAGGGGCAGTTGTTCATACGATCAACTCAGCATTGTTGATGGCAGCCTCGACATCGCGACAAACGACAGTTCTCTCGTGGTCGTCTCCACTCGGTCCTTAACCGCCAGCAAAGCACCAACAAGCTTTCGCTTCTGTGGGTGTGCACGAAGTGACTGCACATACTCTTCAACAACACAATTTTCCGGTGCGCCTCCGCCATCCTCCTGGAGCACCTCCGCTGAAGTCTGCACACTTCCCTCTGGCGAAATACACAGACCAACTCCCACGTTCCTCACAGCATGTCTCATTCCATCGAGCAGTTCTGCACGCTCGAAAAGGTCTGGAGGGCGTCCGCCTAAGTGTCTCAAGGCACTTCGTAGCGCGACAGCCACGGAAGAGCGGCTGACACCAGCGGCGGTGGCGAAGGCGGCGTCACTCACCGCACTAAGCCCCAGCGCCACATGAGAGCGTAAAAAGACACGCAAGTTGGGCAAATCGCATGTAACAGGCAGAGTGGGTAAGCCCTGAGAAGACCGATGTCTGGCGAAGGGGCGGAGCATGCCCTCCATACTGACCACACCCAAGTCACGGCCAAGACGACTGAACACCCGGAAGAAGCCTTCCTCCGTCCCAGCAGTAATAAACTCTTTGCCTCCTTGTAGGTAAACGGCACGGCGGAAGTTCGTCTCTGCGTTCACAGAGGGAATGGCGAACGATTCAGGATATACGTCAGAAGAACGCAGACAGACCTGTCGCAATGCCGCGTCCACGCCACTGCACAAGAGCCATTCGTCTGAGTCGTCGAAGCAGCACATTACGCTGAGGCTGCCAGTATCAACGTTAAGCAGCGGCTGAGGGCCCCTAATCCGTTGGCGTAAATCCCAAAGTCTACAAGTCTGATCAAAAGAGGCCGTGACGAACAGGTGAGGGGAGTTATGGGCGAATCGCACGATGTTGATGCTACCGGAGTGAAGTCCGCTTAGAGTCCCCAATCTCACGCCCGTGGCCACGTCATGAATTGTGAGATCCGGGCTCCGTCCGGACACCAGAAGGTAGTCATCAGTGCTGTTAACTGAGACGGAGCTCAGCTCCTCGCACGCACAGTATTGGTGGACAATCCGTAAAGATGCTGCGCCATGCCTACTCACTCGCCTGCCTCGTCCATAGCGCCTAAACCAAGTCAACGCGGCTGCCACCGTTGAGCCATCAGGGAATTCGCAGTCCCATGCACTAGTTTCGTTGTCTGCTTCGCAGTGCACCACCTCTGTGTCTCGGTGCTGCATTGGAGAATGCCTAAAATCGGTATTACAATCCAGTAAAGCCGAAGAAGACGGCATTGTAGCTGTCGGCATTCTTGCGCGGTCATCCTTCACGTCGTTTGCCAACGAGTCATCCTGTTCTCTCCAACGAACAACATAAGGGATGCCCGAGACGCCAGCAGCGCAAACAAACAGCTCCGGGTGGTGCTTCAACCACGAGAGCCCCAAAATTTGATGGCTATCGACGAGCTTCGTCCCCAGTGTGATATCCCTTTCCCAGTCAAGAAGACTCACCTGCAAGACACGCATTGAGACGAAATCCTGGCAGACTACAACTCAAGAAAAGAGCAAAAGCTTTAAGCTTCCTGTGGTGAGTCACCCCGTTCAGCGAGTTATAATATCTGGGGAGAAACTTGGGATGAAAGGCTCTTGAAACGTAGCAGCCCGGGAATTCCTTTAGCATGGGCACTCATCGGCTCCGACTTTTATGACGCCTGCGAACTGCAAGAATGTGTAAGAAGGGCCCGCTTTTACACTCACCGTTCCGTCATTGCCGCCTGTGAGCATCACGTTCGATTGTTGAGGATGGTATTCGAACTGTCTCGTGTTCAGAGACGCCCGCAAAATCCAAGGCTTGCAGATGCCCTCCTCGCTCCGGGAGATGCCCTCAGAGCCTTCATTGCTTTGGGCTGAACAATGGCTCCCGTCTGGCGTTGCCGGGAGGTTTACTATGGAACATGAACGACTGCGCAGCTGCTGAACAGCTTGAGGGTGGTGGAAGTGCGGTCGACCCTCTTCAGGTTGCTCAAATGGCATGAATGACCGTGTACTATGTGTAGCATTTAGACGTGGGGGGTAAGGCGAACAAACAGCATTAACTTCGCCGATGTCATGCGTCCCAACATCACTTTCATGAATCTCGGATAGCGATGGTGTCGGAAACCTATCATAACACCTGTGCTGGCGTGCTTTTTGCCCCATGAGCAAACCTTGCGACTCAGCTTCCTTGCTCAAAAGCCTCGGATTAGCTTCACGGCGCAATATCACAATGGGTTCGCTGTTGGCAGGCGTACCCATCACCACCCCAATTGTCGCATCCTGTGCCCATATGGACCGGGGCAACAAGGACCAGGGCAACCCTAGAGCTGGCGGCCTCCTGGCAGGAGAACGGCCCGCTGAAGCGTTGCAGGGATCTAAGGCGGTTCCACGCGCGACCCCTCCGGTGCTTCCGCGACGTAGTCCAGCCCTCTCCACCTGTGGCGCACTGCCACTTGGACCGCAAAACAGCGTCAAACAACGCGCACGTCCCGCCAGACTAAAACCGCCAAGTGCGAACGGTTGCACAACAAGGCTCAGTCGCTCGCAGGACATGAGACGCAGGTCTGCGATCAGCTTCGCAGAGGGCAACGGCTGTTCCGCATTGTGCTCCCCCATGAGTTGAGTAGATGGAAGCCAAAAGCGCATGAGGGCCTGCACTGGCATTTGGGTGGGGCTGCTGCTCCTGCCTCTCCTGCGACTGCGTCGCCGACATACGGATCGGCCAGCAGCACTATGCAAGTGGCTGCCAATAGCTAGCGTTCCCGTGCGTTCAGCAGCAACTAGAGGGAGCATGTAATTTCTCTGGGCCAGAGTCAGGAATAGTAGTCGCAACAGGTCGCTAGCAGTAGCGTCCGTCGGGAGCAGCAATGGCACGTCCTCCGGCGGCGACATGGACGAAGCCGCAGCTAGTGCATCCCACTGGGGAACGCCACCGCAACATCCCACAATCCCATGCCGGTACACCGTGTCACGAACTGAAGGTAGATGAACGCGCACAAAAATCAACAAGCCATGGCTCGGTCGTGCGAGCGTGCCTTCCAAGCGCCACTCTGGTGGTGAAATGCCCAAGTTCTGCTCTGGAGCTTCGAGTGTCGAGGTCGACATTGCGTCTGCGTCGCTTCCTTCATGAGTTTTAGGATTTGCATGTTCCCGCGAAGATCCATCCCTATGCTTTTCTTTCATTGAGCCCACAAAGCAAGCGCAACCTCCGCAGCTTTCCCCCAGCCGGCTGCTCCACTGGGGTTGTGGTCGAAGAAGCGTCGATGCGCTAGCGCTTTCCCTGGGTGGCCTGTGGACAAGCCGCCCACTGCCGTCAGCGGATTCGAACTCTAGGAGCCCATCACAGCTGCCAGCTGACCGGGAAACTCTCATGCGCATAGAGCAACTACACTGTTGACGCAAAGTTCCCAGCCGCCCATTCCAAGCAGGCAAGACTGACTGATGGGGGCTACGCACCTGCGTAGAAACAGCTGATGACGGGCTGGCTAGTGCCGAATCATGTGATGCACCCCGTCGCCGTAATTCATGAACCCGTGAATGTCGGAATTGTCCGAGTTGCTGCGGTGTTCTGACCTTTCTGATTGAAGACCGTTGCAGAGATTTAAAGCAAAACTTTGCTTCCGCTGATTGCTCGACTAACACGCCAGTCTTCGCCTTTACCTCCGCATCCTGTTCCAATCCTCGTGGTGCCGTCAGTTGAACAACCCGATGACTCAACCATTTCTTCCCTGCTCTTCGCACCCAGAAGATCGGGCCCTCCTTGTGGCTATCCCCCGCGGCAACATACATCGCGGCGCCTGGGGGAAGCAATACTGCTGTAAATGCCGCACCGGCCGCTGCAAGCGCACTTGATGCTGTGATTAGCGCGTCTCTAGAAAATGCCACCAGAATGGTAGCGGCAGATGCTAGAGACGCCTCGGTCAACGCAATACTGGCAAGTGTTGATGAGCGCAGCAGCTGCCCAATGCGAGCCGGAACCAGTCGCTGGAGAAATGGCAACAATGGGCCCAAGTGGCTGCCTGCATGCCCTTCCGATAGGTCGCCACTGCGAGCTTCGTTCAAGACAGAGGAAGCAACGCAGCCTCTCGATTGCCTGTGTCCACCTGCCACGGCTTCATTTGCAATCTGGCTGTGGAGATCGTACGCGCTAGCAGGTGCTGGCACAGCTCCCGCTGCCCCTGATCCAGAAAAGGTGGTGGTGAGGCGGGTGGGCGATGCGGCGTATTCAGACCCATCCTCTTGGTCATCCTCGTGCTCATCACGTTCTATAACATGCAGGTCCACCCTGAATATCCTGGAGTGCCGCGCCGCGAGTGTGGCTGTCGCAGCGGCAGCAGTCGTTATGGCAGCAGTTGTGCTGGCCGTCGCAACTGCAACGAGAACGGCGCCCACAACAATAGCGACCGCAGTCCTCCCGTAAGCGAGTGGTGACAGCAGCGTTGCGAATGTGCACCCGCGGTCAAGGACATCATGAAAGAGCATATCATCATGTTCGGAGTCCGCCTGTGGCGTCTGCACAAGAGGCCCCGATCGGTCATCGGCATCTAGGCTGTAAATTGTACTCCTCTGGTAACACCAGCAGTCACGCCCCCCTTCGACTAACGAATCGCTCTCGAGAATACCGTAAGGTGGAAGAGGCCAGACCATGGTCGAAAAGGACTCGCTTCTAGCGCCACCAGTGATAACAGCCGATTGAGAGGAGGGCACCAGCAGGCAACGCAATGGCACTTGCCATTCCAACAAGTAGCGCTGATCGCGGAGGATCTCCGTCACATAAAGCCCCGGCCGATCCCCCTGCCTCACATGGCGCAGTCGCATGGGTCTACGAATGTTGATGGCCCTTTGAATAAATATGGAAACAAACTCGTGGGGCCCTGGCCACTTCCTCGTGACCCCCCACCTTGCTTGGCGTTCTTTCTCCACTTCCCCGCATCCGCAGGTTGGGCCTTCTCCCATGGATGCCTCTACTCCGGTAGCGGGGCCCTGAATGATTTTTAAATCGGGAACCACAGGGTGTAATGGAAACTGCAACTCCAGCTCCCTGACGCGTATATATATCTTCGGGCCGGGGCTCACTCGGTTCAGCAGAAACAAAAAGCGCCAGTCCACCAACTCTTCCACTACAGAACGATTAACACACACGACAGTAATGCGTAGAGTTCTGGTGCAATGCAGTTAATTAGGACGGAGTACAGAGTGGCCCATTTATTCACATAGCCCTATGCCCCTTCCCCATTATTTCAAACTGACTGCGATGCGGCGCTCGGTGTATTCAAGTCAATCACGAACGCGTGTAGCTCACACGTATATCCAGGCAAGACCTGCAGTCCTCGACACTGAATGCCCATTTCGCAACCCACATCGGGATCAGACTCGGGGCACGTCTTCGGCTTTAGCCAGCGCCCCTGCTCCACCGCCTCAAAGCAAGAGTCGGTCACGTCACACCGTTCGATTTTACTAGCCGTACCATTTGCTGGTTCCGAAGATCTGGAAAATGATTCCTTACGGGATGTGATCCTAATGGTGCCTCTCTGCTTCCGTGCCTGGGGCCTCGGAGATTCACCGCTTGTGCAGAACCCGCTGTAGTTACTATCGCTTCTTCTCGAAGAAATCCTATGGCCGCGTAAACTGTGGGAATGCAGAATTAAGTGCGCAACATTCTCTCCAGGCGCCGTCTCCCCTAAGCGTCGTTTCGGAGCGGCGGGGCACACGGAGTGAAAAACAAGTTTCTCTGAAAAACAGAGAGACTGCCATATCTGTCGATTGAAGGCAAGCCACCGAAGGCTTTTACAAACAGATGCTAGTGCTTCTACATCCTCTGCAGCAAGGAAGAGAGCCACTGGTAGGAACAGGGCTGGAGGTAACGGGACTGCCGAAAGTTGCCGCCGTCCATTGTCACCGCGACACCAGTAATCGCCATTTCTGCCGGCTTCTGAAAACTTTCCAAAGGGGCCTTGGGAAGCAGCACAGTCACAGTCACAAGACCACAAGGGCACTCCAAAGAAGCTTAGGCCTGGAGGAGGCAGCCTACAAAGCGCCGAGGCCCTTTGATCCTCCAGATTTTGCACATGAGGGGCTAAGCCAGCCCTTAATGCGGGACGCATAATGCTTTCCAGCGCATTCACCTCCCGTCCCACCCTCCAGTCTGCCGTGCTATCTAATGGCACTCCAGAGGCTCCAGCAGGGAATCGGTTGCTAGGACAGGAAGTTCGCCCCCGACAAAGGTAGTCGCAATACCATAGAGAGTAATTTGGAGATGTAAACACTCTTTCTTGGGAGACAGGCGTTCCTGTATTCCTTCAAATCTCCGACGGTGATACAGGACCTGACAACTAGGGCGCCCATGCCTGGAAGGCCGCTCCATCAGGCGTGGTATTGCAACAGACACCAGTGCCCAATACTAAAACAGGGAGCAGAGAAGAGAAAATGACAATAGTAAAGCTTGCTATTTAGCCAATAGGATGTCCAAAGTAGCCGCGCATGCCATGCACATGTCATCGACAGCCAGTGTGCCCCAGCTGGCTAAAACGAAAGTAGAATCCTAGGAAGTTGCCAGCTATTTGTAAATACCCCTAGTAGAGTGATACAGGAATAGGCAGCAGCCAAGCAAGAAACTGAGGCGCGGTAGCTGCCGACAGCTCACCTGATCTAGCGGCCCATTCCTGCCTTCCTCTGTCGGTGCGCACTACTTCATTTCTAAGATGCCACACGTGCTGCCCCCCCAACTTGCCACTGCATCGATACAGCCAAAGACGTTTTGCAATCAAATAGCCCTCTTGGGCAGGGTCAGGTGGAGTGGCACTCACCCTGAGCGCACTTGTGGAGAGGTGACGAAAAGCACGGTCGTTCGCCCCACATCTCCTTTTCGTGGGTAAGAAAAATGGGGAGTTAACTTTTATTTTAGGAAGTTATGTATTTTTATTAGGTCATCCAGTAACGTCTTCAAGTAAAGAGCTTGGTCGAGCCCTTTGCCGCACACTTGGTACTTCCACACTACAAGTGACCCACTTCACACGTCCGTAGCGCTAAAAAAACACGAAGAATGAAACGCCAGCGGCAGCTTTCTATCCATTGCAGGCGAGCATGGTAGGATCCAAGTAAGCAGCAAATGAATGTTCACTTGTGACGTGTGTACTGTGAGACCTCTATCTACACGCCAAGAGTACTGAAGAAGACCGCATCACATGAAAATAATCGGTCCCCAAATAAATGACATTTTCCAAGGCCTGCCACTCTGAGGTCATACCGCTTTCGGAACAACCAAACAGCAACGGAATGCGGCCAAGATGCAACAACCCACTTTGACACACAATCTAAGGAGCTGAGCTGCTTTTCCCCACAAATAAGAACGGGCCCTTTCCATTCAGAGATATGGCAAGGTGCTATGTAGGACAAGTGTAAGTTGTAGTAAACAGACAAACAATCCTATACCAAACAAACACTTGTAGTGAATTCCACTACAGTCATGCCTCTCCCTGAGCGACGCTGCAGTTTAACTACAATTGTGTTCCACGTTTTCTATGAGCCCAAGAATAATACAAAGCTCGAGCAAGCCTTCCACGACCTTAATAACACTAAAATAATAAAGTTTCAATTAATTAATGGTCGCACTTCAAGTCGATGCCTTAAAAACTATGAAAGTAATGGGCATCACATTTAGTGAACCTCACTACAATGACGCCTCAGGCGTGCTTCGCCTAAGCACACTGAAGGTGTGCCATTCTCGTATTTCGTGGGCTGCTTAATCTCTTGAGCCTAAATGAACTAAATTCCAGGATAATAAAGTAAGTAGCTAATGATCTTAAACCCAATTAAAAGGGGAAGTTTATAGTTTAAGTAGCTATTATGTGAAATAACTCGGAAAAAAGTCGAGCATTTTAAGGTCTTTAAGGTTCCGAATTAAGTAAGACATTAAGGAATTTAATTGTGCTTAAAACTAATTTCCCATAACTTATAAGGCTTGGAGGCTGCATGTCGTAACTCGTTAACATGCTTGTTACAATACGTTACAGTCACTCCTCCAGTTCTGCACTAATAGGCTAGTAAATTTTTTGGCGGTTCTAGAACGTTGCTAACAAATTGGTAAAGTTGCATTCTTTTTTGTTCTGGCAATATACTACGCAAAAAGTCGTCAACTACTTGGCAGAGTTCAACGCTGACTCGCTTGCTGCTAATATGATGTCAAAGTGCCCTTCTTAAACAAAAAAGCAGCAAATTGACTTAGAACCAGGGTGAGGCGGTTTGAATTCAGATCACGTCTTTCGGACTTCCAAACTTACTCCACTTATGTCCCCTGTTCACTGATGGTTCACTGTCGTGAAGTACCAGAAATAACGTCCCACACAGAAACCGGATTCCTACGTCTAAACAAACATAAAAGTACAGCAGAAATTAGAAATTTGTTACGTGTGCGAGTGTAAGTAAAAAGTTGGATTGGGTGGGTGTTCAGCAGACACAGTACTGGTCTGCACTCAAAGTGGTACGCATATCCATCAACCTAGCTCTTCGCTCCTTTTCCCACAGTTGTGGCCCAATTTTTAAAATAAAGAAAAGCTGGGCGGCTAATTGGAGTGGTAAGAGTGTTTGCTGATGAGGACTGCCGATCAGAAGAGACCACCTTTCCAGAAGCCACTGCGTCGCCCGTTGACAGCGGCGGCACCGCTGACGGAGTAGACTGTAACAAATCCGAAGGCCTGGTTTCGTGCCACTAAATTTGAATTTTGTAGAAAACACAAAATAATCAATGATCGCTTTTTACCTGCAAGTTGGTAGCCGCGAGATCTTACGGCCTCGGAAAGACCGCCGCCGACAGCACAGTCTGCTCTTCTCTTTCCTAAAGACACCGGAGGTTTCCATTCATCGAAAAAGCCTTTAAGCTTAACTGCACAAAACTTAGGGGCTTGGTTAGGGCATTTCTTCCCCTTGTGGCCCTCTTTCCCCTTGAGTTTGCAACCCTGGCGGACAGACGAGAACGCTTCCGCTCTTTCATCCTCGCCGACTTGCAGCGTTTTTGTAGTAGAAGCCAGAAGGTTGGAAATCAAAGAATATGATTATAATTGGACATGCGACGCAACATTGAAAGCAAGACCGTTCTGAGTTACGGGCCTCTAGGGATACCTCTAGTACAGGCCATCCCAGTTGGACGATATTGCACTTGAAATGAGCATGAGGCACAATGGTTGAATCGGGAGACCCAGTGGGCAGCTTCCTAAAAAGCTTGCACGGCCTTTTTGCTGAGGAGTTCAGGTGGACACCTACTGAAGTGATTTTACTGACGTGTTCCATCGCCCTCACGGTCTCACAGCTGCTCGTTTCTTACTGCCTTCTCAAGTACTTTTCAACTCCTCTCTTTCTGACATGGTGGCAGCTTCTGCTTATGCTTGTTAGTGCGCTTATCCTGGGGGATTTCGGCACCTCGTTCCCTAAATTTGCGTGCTTTCCATCGGTCCATCTGGGGAACTTGAAGTGGTGTGTCCAACTCCTCCCCTATTCGTTGGCCTACTGCGCATTTCACGCAACATCCAACATTGTCACCTTGGGTCTTCTTCATCCAGCTGCCTTCCCAGTGGCATCGGGTCTCCTGGTTGCCTGCCACCATTTATTCCGATGTGTCGGGTGCCAAACGCATTACACCCCACTGCGGTGGGGTGCAGTGGGCCTCTTGGCAGCTTCCTGCTTGTTTTCCATAGGATATGTTGACTTTTACTATTGTGCTCTGATGGCTGCTGCTTCCGCTGTATACCGCGGGGCGTACTTGCCGAGGGCCATGCATAGCGGATCTGAAGCGGGTTCACTGACGGCTGTTTGCTGCATTACAGGCGTATTGCTCCTCCCGTTTTTTATTTGGATGTTTGATGAACCTTCTGAATTGATATCCCTGTCAAAACTTTCCTCTTTCGATCTTGAGGAATGGCTCATTCTGGGATGCTGGACGACCGCAAGTGTCATTCCTTTTTGCAAAAGTATTACTAACAACAAACTCATGAAGGTGTCCGGTCCTTTTGCGTGGCGCATAAGCGAAATTAGCTCAGTGCTAGGGATCTTCGCGTTTTCGTTATACCTTTGGGGTTGCGTCAGCATAAGTTTATGGGTTGGCATGGTACTGTTGGTCATAGGCAGGCTCTGCTGTGCAGTGGACAGCTACGAAGAGAGGAGGGACCTATGTTCTCAAGTTACCCGTACTTATTACTCTCGCCTTCTTAGCAGAAAGGAACCCACGAGAAGAGAGTCACTTGCTCTTGCAGAAGAGGGCCTTCTGGACCACTGCTCTCCTCAGGAGGCTGCAGAGATAAGGGAAAAGATGACAGGAGTAGTTAAAGCGTATGTGACAAGGACACAGTGCGAGGACATATTTTTTATTAAAGACCTGGGTGGAAGCGAGGGTATTGTTAATATGCTGCAGACACCACTTTCTCTGGGGCTTTCAGATCCTGACGATATAAAACGGAGGCAGAAGCTTTTTGGCATAAACCGGCTTCCACGTCGCGCATCGGCTTCTTTCCTTTCATTGTGTCTTGATGCTGCTTCTGACAATACCCTACAAATTTTGATGGTGTGTGGGCTTGTTTCAATTGTACTATCCCAACTTTTCGGAGAAAACCCTAAAGTTGAGTGGATGGAGGGTGCGGCGATTTGGCTAGCAGTTCTAGTCGTCGTCCTTGTAACAGCTGGAAACGACTGGTTCAAGGAACAACAGTTCCGCCAGCTTTCTGAGGTTAAAGATGACAAGAGCTGCACGGTCATTAGGGAGGGTTGCCCCACTCAGGTTTCCGTGTTTGACCTTGTGCTGGGCGACTTGCTTCAATTTGAAGCAGGTGATGAATTGCCAGCGGACTGCGTGGTTCTGACATGCCGTGATCTGCGCATGGATGAATCTTCTTTAACTGGGGAGTCCGAAATGATCAAGAAGGATAGTTTTGAAGACTGTCTTGTGCAGCTCGCTGAGGGCGACAGCAGGAGTCCTAGGTCAATGCAACACCATTTCATCGCTTCACCAGTAGTTCTTTCAGGAACAACAGTCAACAGCGGAAGCGGAACTGCTATTGTTGTTGCTGTCGGAGCCCATTCTCAAGCTGGGCAGCTATTTCAGAAGCTTTCATTCGACACTGAGGCGACTCCTCTACAGTTAAAACTAAATGCGCTCGCTGAAGACATCGGAAATCTTGGGCTCATATGCTCAATCCTTGCCTTTTGTGTCCTTGTTCTGGAATACTGGATGATATACATCTGCAGTGAGGTCGACCAGCGGCCTCCACTGTTTTCCATCATTGGCAGCCATGTGAATTTTTTTGTCACCGCTATCACTGTACTCGTTGTAGCTGTACCTGAGGGGCTTCCACTCGCCGTCACGATATCGCTGGCTTACTCAATTGGGCAGATGCTCGCTGATCAGAATTACGTCAGGCGTTTGGGAGCTTGTGAGACGATGGGATCTGCCAACGAAGTTTGCTCTGACAAGACCGGCACGCTCACGCGGAATCAGATGACGGTGGTTGAATTCTGGAATGGCACCGATGTTGTTAATGTTCCTTCTGCTTCTATTGAGCCAGACTCACGAGGAATTTCTGGCTTTAATGATCACACAGAAAAGTGGAACCTCGTTACCGAGAGTATATCCCTCAATTCAACAGCGTTCCTAGAAAAGCTGGAAGTGACGACACTTACTGCTGGTCAATCAACCTCACGATACACAGTAAAATTCGTCGGTTCTGCAACTGAATGCGCTCTCCTAGAGTATAACGATTTTATTTGCGGAAGCGACTACGCGGAATTACGCAGGTTAAAGGGATCAGACTTGCTCTTGGCACATAGAGAAGAGTTCTCTAGCGATCGCAAGGTAATGACTACAATTGTTTTCCTGGATGGTCCAGGCGGATCTCATGTGCGCGTGTACGTCAAGGGCGCCGCAGAAAGGGTGCTCCAACTCTGCTCCTTTCTCATGAACGCAAACGGGGAGATTCAGCCAATACAACCAAATCAGAAAACAGATATAGAGAAGCGCATCATCGAGGGGATGGCGAGCGAAGCGCTCCGAACTATCTGCATAGCCTATAGAGATTTGGATACTCAGGAACTACCCCTGTGGAAGGACAAACAGCCTACCCCCAATCAAATGTTTCTGCATTCCGAACAAAGCCTTATTTGCCTTGGCATTTTTGGAATTCAAGACCCTGTGAGAGACGAGGTCCCAGAAGCTGTCGAACGTTGCCATCTTGCAGGCATTAACGTGCGGATGGTTACGGGAGATAACCTGATAACAGCTAAGGCCATTGCAAAAAAGTGTAATATCTTCAACGAAGAGAGGGGGGACCTAGCAATGCTCGGCCCAGACTTCACTGCCATGGTAGGAGGGGTCATCTGCCAGACCTGCAGAACTCCAATGTGCGGCTGCGCCACCGATGCAAAAACTGCGGAACTTGAGGGAAAGAATCTTCGTGTTGACGTTATTGGTGACATGGCAGCTTTTGAGAGAATTTGGAAGCGTTTGCAAGTTCTTGCTCGCTCCCAGCCGTCGGACAAATATGTTTTGGTTACTGCTCTGAAGCAGTTGGGCCAGGTGGTGGCTGTCACTGGTGATGGAACGAATGACGCGCCAGCTTTGAAAAAAGCAGATGTAGGGTTGGCCATGGGTATCACAGGCAAGGAAGTGGCGAAGCAAGCAGCAGACATTGTCATGCTGGACGACAACTTCCAGTGCATTGTGCAAGCAGTAAAATGGGGAAGAAATGTGTACAGCAATATCCGACGGTTTCTTCAGTTTCAGCTTACCGTTAACGTCGTGGCCGTCATCACGACTATCTTATGTGCTGCCATCATGCGCGACTCGCCTTTATCGGCCGTACAGATGCTATGGGTGAACCTCATTATGGATAGCTTCGCGTCGCTTGCACTGGCCACGGAGTTGCCCACGCCGGACTTACTGAAGCAGAAGCCGCATCATCGGCATCAGTCTCTCATATCAAGGTCAATGGCAGTTACCATTACAACATCTGCGTTGTATCAGCTCTTTGTATTGGTCGTGCTAATCTTTTTTGGGGATTGCTTCCTTCCCGAAAGTCATTGGGCGCACCTCCTTCCAGCTGACAGATCTCAGAACGACTTCTGCGAGTTCTCTGATTGTGACCCGCTTACGGGTAATTTGAGACACCAGCACAGCCGTCGCTCAGTCCAAACAGCTCTACAGAACATGAGTGTACACACAAACCGAGAAGCGGTGCCACTATATTTTGGTTGTTTGATCTTTCAGGAAAGGGAAGCCTGATGCGTTCTGGTCGAAGGTACAAGCTTTTTTCTACTGAAGGAGACTACGAAGAACGTTGGATCGGGGTGCTTGGACCGTCGCGCCATATGACCTTTATTTTTAACACGTTCGTGTTCATGCAGCTTTTCAACATGATCAACGCTAGAGATGTAGAAGAGGATTTCACCAAGAAGATGTCGTTACCTCAGCTCTTTGTAAAAATGGCTAGCAATCCCATGGGGTTTTTTATATGGTTGTTTATTCTCTTCTCACAAGTCGCGATGGTTGAATACGGTGGCTCGATCATGGGTTGCCATTTCGAGGTGAGGCAGTGCACGCAGGGTTTGTAATATTGAAAAAGTTCAGTTTTATTGTACCTTGACGCTCCTAAATGGTCTTTACTGGATATTGGATTGTTTTGCTCAGGGGCTGACCGGGCAGCAGTGGTGTTTGAGCCTGCTCATTAGCTTCGTCGGCCTTCTCTTTTCAAGAATTCCACAGTGCTTCCCCCAGATTACTAGGCTTTTCCCCGAGCTTGGTTTGAGGGAGGAAGGACTTTCTGGGAGCGCACCACTTGCCCTAGGTCTGCGAGGACGATCACCTTCACGCATGAACGACCGATGCATGATTACCACTGTGGCCACCGCCAAAAAGTATGCACGGAGGGCCAAAGTCTTGACTGTTACCCGAATGAGGGCCAAGAGAGAAAGGACGCAACCTGAATCTGAGCCCGTTACAGTCCTAACAGACGGCTATTTGCCTGTTCAAGACTCCGCTTAGGCAACTTTGTCCAGGAGCAGCTGTGGGTTTGTCTTACAAGAATGCCGAAGGTGGTACTGGCTGTAGAAACAGCCCAGCTCGCGATGACAAACATTTTTGAAAGGCTTCCCTGATTCACGTATACGAGCAATTGTTTGAGTGCAGAGACAGTGGACGGGATATTCTGGAATCACGCTATAAGGCATCGCATTATGCATTATCTTCTGGTTGTAGCGCCGTGCTGGGTTGCGGTTCACTTCCTCAACCCTTCCCGCATTTGCTTGACCATTTTGAAGTAATCACCTCCGCAAGGAAATATCTTTTCGTTGCCCTTGAGGCTTCTGCCTTCTGCGAATTGTTCTGTTAAGGTACATTGGCTGCACCGCCGACTGATTGCAACAGTCGGCTTGCAACGCAGTCCGGGGAAAAGGTGACAGGCTTTCAGTCTCCCAGCGCAGAGCAAATATTGGCTTCCACCAGAGTTGGCCTTCATGGAGGATAGCGCAGTGGAGGATCCATGCAACAACTGGCGGCAGGCGGGCTCAGTGTTTCGTAATACCAGAAAATCTGTTTCGAGTTTTTTTCCACAAATCTTTATGCACAAATAGGAATCTCGTGTGGCGATGTATTTAGCTTCCCTGGAGTTACCTATTGTGGAACACACATCTTAGCCCGTTGGAAGTGGTGTACTGGCTAAATTTAAAGACGACTTAACTGCCGTCATTAATCGTTTTAAAATGTGAAGGGGCCTTATCAAATGTTCCCTCATTGTGGAGAACACACCGCAGTGCCATGGGGGAATGTATTGGCTTTGCTTCTTTTAAGAAGACTTAACAACCAATGTCAATCTTTTTGAAAAAGCGAATGAAGCACCGTTTGTGCTGGAACTGACGTTAGGGAATGACATGAATACCGCCAGAAATAAAGTATATCACGCACAGCCTTGCCGAAAGGCTTGATTGTGCAGCGCCTTCCCCTTCCAACGTCCTAAATAGTGTTTCCGTGCCGTTCTGCAAGCACTGTCTTGGGACTGCATCGCTATGAATTCAAGACGCCAAATATTGGTCTTTCTTACTGAACGAGGTGCGCCTACGCAAAAACGGTAGCCCCGATGGTTTCATCTTTGTGAGCCAGAGATAACTTGTCCTGCTGCCCTTGCTGTAGGCCTCAGATTTTTGTTGCTGTTGACGACAGGCGTTGCAGGTATTTCGGCTCTATGATTCACATCGAAATCGTATTTAAGAGCAATCAATCCTCGTAATAAAAAGGGGCTTAAAGAAATGTTCTCTTTCAGTTCCGACTCCTCTTCTGCACGATCAAGGCTTTACGCGACAGATAGCAGCGACGGTTTCGTAGTAAGAGGGGCCTGCACCGCTGGTAATAAGCTTCTTTCGATGCAAATGGCTAGTTCCCAGCATGGTACATGCGCTTATTGGCAGTGGCAAATAAACTCTAAGTAAAGCAACAATTAATACCTTTGGGCGATTAACATGCACTTCTGGAAAACATGGCTCAGGGCTCCTCCAGCATACAACCTGACCACCGAATTTCTAGTACGATCTGCGGTGTGCTCAGCCACAGAAAGTTTCTCCGTCAGTGGACGGTGTCCCATAGGAACCCCCACTACGCAGACGAGAAAGGCAGCATGAGATGCAGGTCTGTAGGCTTTGCACTAATTTAGAAGGCCCTAGCTCCACTGAATGGACAGAGGGAGGCCCATAAGACTCCCGTCGTCTGGGTGCGTAGCCGCAGCGAACGGCATCATTTTTCGGTGAGGGAAGGGCAGTCCACTTATTAATTGACTAGAAAAAGGCTACAAGAAAGAAGATCAAGCCACATAGAAACTGCGGAAGTATAGTAGTAGTGTCCAGTCGGTACGTATCTCCACACCGTAGCACTGAGCCTGAGGCGGAGCCCCAAGCCAAAAAAGCACGGGTTTCGGTGAGAGCTGGGATGCGCCTTTTCCGATTCGCCAACATGTGGCTTTGCTTTTCTAACGATTGGCGCATCCTGCCATGCCTAACTATTCCTAGTAGGAGCTGGAGCGCTATGTGTAGTGCTTGAGCCGAGTTTGAAAAAGCTCATGCTTTATCTTGCCAAAACACCTGAAGACTAGCAAAGCGTCAATCAATCAAGTCATATAGCTCGAACAAGGCTAGGTAGGTTTATGCGGTGTACGGATAGGTTTACATTTAGTATGTCTTACCTGTGGTTTAGCTTTCTACATTGCACATGGTAGCTACGCTACCGCTACACATATTAGAGCATGCAGAAAGTCATAGACCACTTCTACAGTCTCATGCTTGCTATGCCTCACTGATCTTCCCTGTGGTCAATAACGAAGGCCGACTTCCACGCATTACTTATTACCCAGAAGACCTGCTCCTAGTATTAAATCCAAAAAGTAAATAAACGCCCCGGGGTCAGTAAGGTGATACAAAGGTGCTTTGTAAACGAAATTTACTAAGGAACTCCTGAGCTAGTTGTTAACACCATAGGAGCTGATCACTCATGATGGCAATGACTCGCGTTCCTGTGATACTGAGTCGGTCTAAAAATGTAGCAACTATGTTATAATACAGTTATATATTAAAGATTTAAAAGTAAATGAAATATCTGTTTGGTCACTTGCCGTTGTACTTGCCGTGGTTGCATGCAAACCCCCAGACCTTTGTGCCCGCCAGCCTCCAGGCAGCTAATCCCTGTGCTAAAAATATCTTCTGTTACGTCAACTTTAATGAGGCAATATTCTGTTGGACGTAGCAGCCCACACTCGTGGTATTGCAGTCGGCATGGGGGAAACAACAACTGAAGCTTATGGCAGTGTATATAAAACAGAGCCCTCCTCGGGAGGGAGTGCGAGGGGGCTGGGAGGACTTCAACTGGGAATCGTTGAAATCGCAGTCAAGCGCAGACCGGGACTATTATCTTGGTGAGTAGGCGCCTTGCTGCGCATGATGAAGCCTAAGGATAACAGCCAGCACGCGTTAAAAAAGTTGCTAACAAGCGGCAGGTTTATATATCCGCAAGTGAATGTCCAAATACCGCGTTTGGTATCGGTTGGTGGTGCCATGTTCACCTCGACCCTCGCATGAGCTGTCATAAGGCTATGTTGGATGCTTGTTTACAATATATATTTGTTCTCGGGGTATGCTTTCCCCTAGTTATACAGTTCCTTTAAAGTCTACGGTGGTGCAGGCGCGAGCGCAAAAGTCGGCATTTGTACTCGCGGGAAATTCGAGAAGTTTGACTGGTGGACGAAGAAAAAAGAAAGCGGAGGTCCAGAAGGTGCTGCTGATGAGGAGTTGCGAAAAGTCAAGCTTTTCGAACATCAGCTACTTGAGGAAGCTCTGTAAGCCGCTTATCGCACGGCCTTCATGGCAGTAGCTTCCAAGCCCCTGCTGTTTTTGCCTACTTATGATTGGATTTTCTGTGTTCAATTGTTGGGCAGGGGCAGAAGGCCACTGAGGCTACTTGCTGGAGAAGCGCTTCCTGATGAGGAGCCGCCGGCACCTACTGCAGCTCCCGAGAATGTCCCCGATGCTGGAAAGACCCTTAAAAAGTTGAAGAAAGAGCACAAGTAAGAAGCATCCTGCAATCCTTCTCTTCAAGAGATACAGGCACGTTGAAAAGGCGATACCTTTGGTGCTGCTTCATTTTGCTGGTCCTCAGGCGTCTCAAGAAACTGAGGAAGAAAGAACAGAAGCACGAGGCGCGCCGCCTCCGAATGTTGAAGCGAGAACGTCGTAGCGGCTCGCCCTCCCCGGCGAGCAGTCGAAGCAGCAGCGAAAGCAGGAGAAGGAATAAAATACACAGCCGGCGCCACCACCGGAGTCGAAGCCTTAGCTGCACTTCTCATCGTGGTGATACGTCTAGTGCCTTTTCTCAAGTTAAAATGGGCGTGTCTGAAGAAAGCCAAAGGTCATATATGGGAGGCCATGTGTATGGGCAAGCAAAAAGGGAAGGTTACGAGGAGCCTCGTGAAGCGGACTCGCGCAAACGCAGGCACTCCCGCTCCCCAGAACGAGACCGAGGTAAACGCAGGCACCGTTCGAGGTCTGTGGAGCGCAAGGGCCAGACGGATGAGGCAGATCATCACAAAGATCGGTGTTTCCCTGAGGGTCACCGACGCGAAAGGCCACGCCGAAGAAGTACAGAAAAGGACCGCGGAGGGAAATTTTCGATCGAGAGAAACGATCGGATGCGCTCAGGGCAAAAAACAGACAGCTCCGCGTCCGCGATACCGGGTAGGGATACCCTAGCGCACAGTTCCTGCAATGCACCAACAGCAATTTGGGAGACAGGGGAGCGCAGGGAAGTTAAGATGGAGTTTGTTAAGAAAGAACGGGATACGGAGCCGCGAAGGAAATGCAGGCTTTCGAAGGACACACGGGATGCTAGACGGGACTAGGAAGTTTTTCGAGTTATGCAATAGGAGTGGATATCACTATTTTTTTATCTCGAACAGAAATAGGTTTGGCGCAGCCAGAAACTGATTGCAGGAACGCCAATTGGGTATTCCGGTTGAGCTCAGGGGCAGGTAGCAAGGCTTGGGCTTGGCATATTCTTGTCATCTTCAGAATGATTTAAGGCTAGGCGGAGCCGCCTATACGGCAGCGTGCTAGCCAGCGAAATGTGGTGTACACACAGCAACGCCACTTCGTCGTTGAGCAAAAGTACAAGGGAAGGACCGTTAGATGGAAGAGTAAGCAACGTCTGACAGCTTCACGTGAACAACAGGTTTGACCTTTGCCCCACTCTGCCAAAACGCACTGATGTGACGCTTTATTCCGTATTTAAAGGGCGCAATTTTGGCTGAATGAACATAGCAGGATCAGGCCACTGCAGGCAACTTCACACCACACACTGTTTTGTAATGCTCGAAGGTAGCGGCCGTTGATGGCGCGATTAGTAGTCTCGTGAAATCTAGAAGATACCTACTGGAGATGAAGTTACTGCGGAAGACGGCGAAGTCATCTACGACTTCTATTCCTAGTCAGGCGAGCCAAGCCAGAAGCCACTTATGGCTCATATGTATCTGATACTTTTAAATAGATGCAGGCAGTTTTTTTCCCTGTGAGTAACGGTGTTGCATTCACACGTAGACGATATAAATGGCGTTTCTGCCTTGAAGCAGGAACCCTAGTAGAAGCCTCTGTAGATATTGAGAGCCTCAAACTCTTCATGCATCAGCCTTGGTTTTCTTTATCGTGCCAAGCCTTCATTCTAAGGGAGACTCACCAGTCTTGTGCATTTTAGAAGCTCTGGTAGGGGTGGCATGCGTAGTGCAATTGACGACCCGTCGGGCTCTGTGCGGGTTCAACAATTGGCTGTGCTTTCTGCATCAGATGCTACTACGATGCGATAAGAAAGCTTGAGTGACAATAAGAACAAAGTCCACTACGGAGCGACTATCTGAAATGGAACAGGACAGTTTGTAGTTCACTCTAGGGCACAAGATGGTTTTATCGCAGTAGCGGAACGCTTGGTTGCAGGAGTATTGTAAGTCTTGACTCACTTCCTGTTAGGAAAAGTGATCCAACGGACAGGGTAATTACTATGAAGGTCTCTGCCATACCCTGACCCACTCTCCTGAAGGAAGAGGAAGAAGTGCCATCTAGAGGAAATGGAAAATGATGCTCCTGAAACTAAATTTGTTTTTCAGGTAATAAATAAATGTACTTGACCTTAAGGACGACCAACTACCCTTCGAATGTGGCAAAGGTTATCAATGGGCCGGCGTTTGCGTCTGTGATGTCCTATCCACGTTGCGATGGGGCTTACGGTTTTCACAGACATGGCCATGTTGCAAGTTGCCTTGCGGCGCGGGCAGGTTGAGCAGTGCAGAAGCCTCGAACAGCACAGGCTTTTTCCCATTTACTTAATTAAGCTCGTCAACTTGCCGCAAACAGAGAGCCTTAACCAGATTCACAGATGGCTCCCACATATTGGTCGCTGATATGAAGACCTGGCACTGGCAATGGGAAGCGCTAGACGGTAAAAACAACCACGGTAAAGCAGGATAGTGCCCCTAAATATCACATGTTATCTTGGTCGCAAGTAAACCGAGTGCTTTGCGTACATTTAAATGCATGCAGCTGTTGATGTGACGTCTGAGCTGAGTATCCGTATTTGAAGTATTTCATGACCACGAGGAATGCGGACCTTGCTTTTTACACAAGCCTGATACGATCTATTTCAGCAATATGAAGCTGATCTGCATGCCATGCGGCCACAGCCTTCACACCACTACAGGACCAAGTGCATGTACTGCAACTGCTTCACGTGCAGGACAGAAAGTGCTAGGTCAACAGACCTCGCATTCTCGGCGAAAGGACTAGCAGCTGAGCTTTTGAATGTATGTGTTTTGTTCGTTGTTATTGGGTTGATACCCCTGCTTCAATCCTTAAATAGCCTGCTCGCGTCGAAACAGTTATAACGCAATGAATCTGCTAGGTGTAGGCACTTCTAATAAGTGTACACGATTTCGGATTCACGAGGTACTACTATAAGCAGAAACTTTTTGACTTCGTAAGATTTGGAGGACAATCAGGTTCTACAATATGGGCTGACACAGATTGGTGCCAACTCCGATTTCGTTGGCTCAAGTTTCGAGTCAAGCCTTTACTGCCCAGCTAACTATAAAGCCTTTCGCTATAAAAGCCTAAGGAAGCAGGAAATACCTGAAAAAGCTGGGGTGCTCCAGATGCAGGATTTCGCGACGGCTGCCTTGAGTCATGCTGGCAACTCATCGGAATGGGAATGAAAAGGGGCTGGTGACTTCAGGACGTTCCTTTGAGTTCCCCCAGGTGGCACTGTGTCAATAGCTCAAAGTCAGAAGGGGCTCGCTTCATTCTTTGATAAGCGCTGTATGAACCTCATCGAATCTGAACTTCATGCTTTGAAGATGGTACAACAGCTTCATCACCACGAAGGCCGAAGCCATACGTGTTGACCGTGCCTTTTGATGCACTGCAGAATGCTCCCCCAGGCAGTCCACAAGTGCCACATTTACCCGATTTGCGTTGCTGTCCACAGCTGCACGGCAGCTTTCATATGCCTACAAATAACAACAGCCCATCAAAGCTCCAGAGGCTGGTGTAGCAGCAAAGCATCCCCGAGGCCCAACTGACACTCAGCTGCGTCTGACGTATAATAGCCAGATGCCCGACATAGCAGACTCTTTCGAACTGCTGAGCCGGTAGAGGTGCCATCAAATTTTGCACGCCATTTCTGAATGTACTCCATCACCGGATCACTAGCGTTTCTCAAAGCATAATCGATCAGTGAGGAGAGTACAAAATACCTATAGCTCTCAGTGCTAACTGACCTGATGGTAGCCAGGGCTGTCTCCTTGGGGAGCATACTCTCCTTTACGGCACATAAGCTTCTCTCCGAAGGCAGGCAACGAGGCGCACAACTCCTTGCAGACAACTACGGAAAGCGTGCTAATGGAATCGCACATGATGCGTAGTGCTTCTCTCAGTTCTTTGCCTGCAAGGATCGGCCCGAGGTACCACGGCATAAAAAGTCCCCATAAGAAAGGCAGAAATCCAAAGCTTTGAATGGCCGTCCAGGATTTGCCTTTAAGACCTTCAACTTCGCACGCTTTCAATAATGTATAAAAATGAAAGCGCTCACCTTTCGATGTTTGGAATAGCTCCCGAACTGCCATACAGTTGCCCCGACTCATTAGAAAATTATTCATACTCTTGGATACGTCGTGGTCTTCCGGAATCGAAGAGTCTTTAGAATCTGCTAACGGCAAGGCAACTAGCTCTTGCTCGCCTTCTAGACCGCTGGAAAGAGGTAAAGCTGTGCAGTTGTGGTCGTCGTACAAATCCAAAACAAGCTGCGCTACGTCCTGAGCCTCAACAACAATTGCCGTGACCGCAACTTGGGCTTTTGTAAGGCTCCGGCTTGTCCTCCAAGGTAGCAGTAGCGGAACGTATCGTCCCTCCTTTGAAAGACGTGCCGCTGAACCCAGGTGTTCCTTGCAATCTAAATCTAGCATTTTCCTCACTGCACAGACTTTTTCTTGTTCGCTGCAAGCACGCGCCTACACTGCCGTCGTCGCACTTATGCAACTAACTATTGTCTCAACGCCCACGAGGACTTCACAATGGCTGTGGCCACTGCAAAAGGGGCAGCCTTGCGTCGTTCCTAATTGACGCAGCACGACGTGGCTTAATCACCCACCTCTGTACCGAAGAAGAAGCACCGTCAGCTTTAACCTCGGCAACGGGAGTAACGCAGTGCTCATCCGTTGAGTCGCCGCAGACGTAAAGGAAAGAATCAGTTAACTTGTTCAATCCCATGATGCAATGCTGCACGGCCTGCGAGTATTCGGCGCATGCGGATGTTGTGGCGCTTGCCAGGGGCGGCAAGTGAGTCAATATAACAGCCAAGATAATTCCCAAAAGATTGCTTAAAATTCGCGTTGTAACGAGATAATCCCGGCAACCTGCAAAACCAACAAGAACTCCCTTGGCGTTGTAAATAGCTTTACCGATTGCAACGGCACATGGGCCAGCAATGTAAAGGAATAAAAAATGTCTGCTTCGAGCCGTGTAGAAAGCAATAAAGTATTGTTTACGGAAAGCACAACACGAGACGTATAAAATTGTCGGCTTCTTGTGGGATTGGTACATTGAAGCGTTTACACTCCAGCTTATATACTGACCCGTCATTCCTCCCATTTCATCGGACCCAAGCGTGACAATGAGAACCTGTGTGTATGTAAAGACAACTCCTGAGTAACCCCACTTCCTGTGAAACCCATCGAGGGGATGGTCAGAGTCGACAAAAATAAACATATCCACGAACACCGTCAGTGAGCAAAAGGAAATGAGAGCAGCCAGATTTGATCCGCACCACTTCAGTCCAGCCCACGCAAAGAAGGCACCAAGGATGATGCCAATTGTGCGGGTGAGAGCTCGGTGCACAGTGCCGTTGTACGTTGTCTGCAACACCGTGAGAAAACCGAGAGCGAACCACGGCACCATGCGAGTTGTAACGCCTTGAGTTGACATATCCAAAAATATAGGATTCTTCGTCACGTCAACACCTGCGACGTCATTCACAAATGTAAATCTAACGAAAAATCCCATGATGCCCAAGCAGCCCACCACGACTGGCACTGCTTCGCCACTCACTGTACACAAGTCACTAAGTCCTGACTCACTCTAGGCCCGTAAAACTGTAATCTTAACGGATGCAATCAATAGCATGAGACGTCACTACCCCATTGACGTATGACCCCTATCCATGGTTACTCTAAGACAATCGCACGGAGATGCTGGGTACGTCCTTACCCCAAGAATATTGGGAGAATTCAGGCAGGCAGATGCCGCATGAGAAGAGACAAACAAGAACAATGACGAGCTTCACGGCATACCAACTCTCCGGGTTTCTCCACCAGGCATCTGGACCCCGCCACGTTAGCCGCCAGAATGCCAGGCTTGAAAGTGGTGCAACCACTAGGCGGTTCAAATGCACCACAACGGGCACGAAAGGAAAAACAAGATTCATTAAAAGGCCGCGAAGGGTATTTACCTGTTGTGCTCTGCTCAAAGCGCTTATACAACGGCCGAGCTGGACAGGCTCTGAATACCCAGAGTCCACGAATGCGATGCTTGCAAGATCCAGAGGAAGGCAGTCTACTACTCGTTCAGGAGGCTTTTCTCTAGCGGTTCCCACTGGTTTTGATTCAACATGGCTACTGTGTAAGGCAGGCACAAATGTGGATTGGGTTTCCTGTAAAGCAGCCTTTTCCTTGTCCGCCTGCAGGGGACGAAAAATTTCCAGAGCCAAAGAGCGCAGCTCGCTTTCCAGCCCACCAATTCGCTCCATAATGTCGTTTGCCTGCTTTTTGCTTCTGGAAGGATTAAAAATTGAAGGAAACGTCGTCAGTAACTTCTCGCATAGCTCGTACATCTCCATGCTTTTGGCTAATAAGGCTCCCGCAGAAGGTGGCAGGACGATACTCGAGCCCCCTTCGTCAACAAAACTTCCCTTCTTAGCACTACGAAGCAGCTGGGCCAAATGTTGCGTCTGTACGCAGCACTCAATTAGTTTCATACGCACATCACTAAGATGCTTTAACGTGAACACACCAGGTCCGGGGTAAAGCAAGAATGGCTCCATTCCCGAAACCAGAACGGCCTTTTCTATCTCCATCAGGCTCATCACAGTACTATCCAGGACATCAACGGAGAGTGCGTCAGGCGTATCGGCACTCGATTCCGAGTGTGGCAATCGTCCATCTTCTGCAATATCGCTTGCTTCTTTGCCCTCCCCAACAGCTGTGAGTGTTGCTAGTTGTTGACTTGCACCATTCTTCTCTAGATCCTGCCGTAAGTAACCCAGGCACCTGCATCGCATGTATTCACCCAACGGCACGTTGCTTGCTGAAAGATTTCACTTTGTCTTCCCATGCTACAGGCTGGCACAAACAGCATAATGCAAAGGAACTGTCGCCTTACATGCGAATACGGCTGCAGGCAGCTGCCATCTCCCTCACGGCAACATCCCGTTGTCTACGGATTGGAGGCACCAGTATGGCTAGCAAATAAACGGCAAATCCAAGGAATGCAAATATAACAACGTTGCGAAGAATTCCGATGGGCCCCGAGGCAACCCAGATGGCCTTGATAAACCATGGTCCTGGGCGGGCACCAAAAGTAACACGATCTCCTGTAACGCCATCCACGAACAAAGGCACATCGTACATCCAGCTCTGGGTCAGGTTGACACCCAAGTTCTTCGGCACTTTCGTCTCAAATACTAACGGTCTGCCAGGTGGAATACGCGAAGCAATATTCATTAAAAAATCCAAGGCTGTCTTCGGGTCAATCTGACTGCCTTCAGGGAGGGGTTGAACTGGAATTTGCAACTGTTTTGCTATAATCGCAAGCACAAAGTTGATAGCTGACGGGCTACCAACTCTGGATAAAAAGCCTTCAATGCTCTCAGGAGAAATAAGGAGAAAGTGAGAAGCTCCCTCCTTTATCTGCTCTAGGCTACTGTTGGCCAAAATTTGACGAAGCGCGGCAAATTTTTCCGGGGTAATATCTAAGGAGATTCCGCTATAAGCATAGGCCGAAGCGATCAGCGTTGCCAATGGCGCAGCATACAACATTATGTAAGAACCAATCAGAGTCATCTCCTTCGTCTTGCCAACAGTGAGGAATGAAGCCGCCGCAACAGTCACAGTGTAGGCGACAATACATAGCGCTTTTCCTCCATTGACTACTAGCAGGCAAGCCAGCAGTGCAGTAGCCACCGCGCAGGCCAAGAGGATACAAAACAAGCCAGAGAAAAGTATGATGACAGCTGAGCTCAGGAATGGGGGTGCCAACGTACCCGCAACAAAGAACAAGAAGGGACCGACGTACTTGAAAGAATAATGCATAGTAGGAATATCGCACATAGCCAGTGCCATTATTAGAGCACCGCCGAGGGCCATACGTAAGGCCCGTTCTGTTCGCCCCATGAGGTTCGAGACAACGGTGCTGGAAGCCATCCGTTCGCTGAAGCTTCTCTTTGTATGCTTCGGAGGGTTTGCAGGCGTAGGGTTGCCTGCTCCTTCTAAAGTGTCTACCATGGCTACAAGCCTTGAAACACAGTCAATAATATATGTTGGTGATAGCCCGCAAAAGGAGCTAGAAGCTGCATACAGCTTTCTAGGACACCCGTAGGCCAAGCTCAGGAATGACACCAGTAAGATCCTGTCAAACCTCTGCCCTTAAGCATCAAAAAACACACAAGGAAGTGAGAGTTACTGCTAAACGTAGTGGACACAAAATATAAAGGAGAGCAGTAGCACCAGCGCCCACGAACTTCGAGCGGTGCCTCACTTCCACGCTTTCCGTGCAGTACTCCAGAAAAAAATCAACATAATGCCGGCACAAGCTAATCAATAAAAAAATCTGTTAACAAGTACGTGTCCGAAAAGGGTCAAATAGGGGTAGCCACAGGCTTCTAGGAGGCATGGATTGCACCGCAAGGAATGTGTGTAAGCACAGACCACTATTGAGGCCATCCACCTGGATAAGGCATCATTAAATGTCGGTGATGTGGAATACTCATACCATTTTGACATTATAAAAGCAGTAAGAAATGCAGGTGGGAAGGTCATTTAAAATTCTAAGGAATCTTGGAACAAGTAAAAGAGAGGACCACCACCTGCCAGTTCAATGGTATTGTAGCGTTTCGCTACAAGCACGTGTATTGCGCTGCTCGCCACCTAGACAAACTAATGAAAATAAGGAATCATAATGATTTTTTTTTCCTCTCAAACGAAAACTCGTAGTTCAATAAGAAGCACAGATGACGCCTTAAAGAGAGTGTCAGCGGTTAAGCAATTTGATACACCAGATCAAACAATGTCAAAAAACCGCGGTGCCACCATTAAATTTTGACTTACAGCAAAAACTAATTTTTTATTTAAAGTAAGTTTAACGCTTTAAAAAGCGCTAACTCCTCAAATTTCGCGATAGCAAGGACTTTTACGCTTTAGGGGTGTGCTACTGTCCAAACAAAACACTTGGAATCCGGCATCTTTCTATCCTCCAAGTAGCCAGAACAACGCCTACATTTTTTGTTTCAAGTGCTGTAACCTCAGGGCTCATTTATGGGACAAGCAAGGGTGGTCTGTTCCAGCCCATTTACACCATAGGAGAAATGCATCGAGTTTCTAACTGAGTGGAAACTGAGCACAGCAGAGAACGTGTAAGGTCTTGGCTAATGAAAAGGCAATTGCTGTTTCAAAAACGATCTTTTTCATGTAGCAGTGCCGATAAGCCCAATTATGCATCACACAGAGAGTGGACAGTTGTTTACAGCCCAGGGAATGCAACTTCGTGAACCTCTAAAAGGGACGAGGGCTCCTATTCATAATTTGGTGCAAGAAAATCTAAGTATTTAGCTTATTCGTGCTAATAAAGAGGCGGGTGCAAACGGTATCGCTTATAAGAACCCGTATGCATCAGCACATCTCCATTCTGCTCAGCTAACAAAGGAATTGGAGGTTACACGGCAGGCTCGTAGAAGGATAAAAGCATGGGCTATTCAAATTATTAATTTTATAAAGATTAGGGTAAGGAGGTTCAAGATGAAAGGGATCAGGATTAGGCTAGACCCAGAAAGTGGCAACTGTAGTAGCTTCAGCAATTGTATCGTGCTACCTGGTAGTCTTCCTGTATCAAATCCCTTTTGGCTCCTTGTGTTCCCTAAAATTTAGATATTATTCTTGAGTTATTACTTTAATGGTATTCAATCAATCTTCACAGACTTAGCACGCTTGTCTGCACAAACGATGAACTCCAGTCTTCAGGGATTTTCTTCTGAATGCTATCCGCTGAATTGTTCAATCCGTTCTGTAAATAAAATTATTTTATGCTACTTTTTGTCCTAGCGAATGGCCGGATTCTATTCTTTCGAGAACGATCCTCGTGTGCAAAAAGCTCTGCAGCCCTTTTCACAACCTTGTGTGTTTACTATCTACCCCAAAACCACACTAACAAATCGTAGCTTAAAAAAAACCCCTAGTTGTTTTATGTATAAAAGCTCAACAATCAAAAGGGTGCTTGATCATCTAGAGTTCAGACCCTTCTAGGCATCACTCCTCACAACAGAAGGAACTTCCCCGATCTACTGCCGTCGTATTCTGCAACTAAACTCAATACCAATCCTAAAGTAAGCTTTTAAAACAAATTATGGTTCCTTTTGGAAAGTTGTTAAATTTTGCATTTGCAAAGAAAGTGCGTTATCTCCCCACGTGCACCTTAAGGACATGCCTTAAGGGCTTACACTTGTGTGATATCTTATTCCACGAGCTGCTGAGCTGGCTTCGTCACTGGCAAAGTCACCTAATAGAGTAGCCTATCCACGATATGGAGGTCTTGGTGCTGAGTAAAATTCTCACCATGCGTCACCTCTAACGGTAAAAGACTTGTAGACGAATGCGGCATGCAATTGTAAGCTAGTTGCGGTGAACCACAAGCCTGTCTCAGGGTTTTAAAGTTCTTTTTGCTATTATACCAAAAGGACTTTAACTTATTTTATCAAGTGCGTATGAGCTCTTAAGACCGATTAAGGATTAGATCTTAAAAATGAGTACCGCTTGTAAGAAAAGGTAAGTATTATTTACGTTTTGGAATTTGACAACCTGGGAAACGGTCAAAGACCAAAGCAAACAGATCTTTGAGCCTTTAAAACATGAATTATGCGGAAATTTAGCTATGGTGCTGGCCTCCAGCACGACGTACGCACATAGCTAAGGCCTTAAAGCAAGTTCTTATAAATTGAGTGAGGAGGATTTCTTTTCTATGCAATTTCTAAACTTGAGAATTTTCCCATTGGACCCCTAAAGCGTTGAAAATGTTTAAAGTCATATCATTGATCTTGGAGAATAAGTTTACTTTGCGGAATGAAAACGCAGTGGAGCTGCGAAGTTCATCCTGTTGGGAGGAGGTATGGGTGAGGGGTTCTAAACTTGCAGTGATTATGCATCCGTTTGACTATTGGGCGCTTTACCACTAAAGTATAATTACTGATTTTTTTTATTTCTAGCCATGCTTAGGCTTGCTTGTGTGGTTTCGAGAAAACTCGGGCTGCACACAAGGGCATGCAGAGAGTGGCTGAGCTGGCTACACACAAGGAAATATCGAAACAGAAGGAACTATTTAGAAACAGGGGCTTTCTTTGGAAAGACATTCAAAGAAAACTTCCTTATCATTAAGCAGAGATTGAGGGGTTAGAGGAAGAGCGCCGAGGAATAGATCTCTTGAAGATTAGCCGTCATTAGCAGTGTGCAAGTAGTCGCGCTAACGTAGTCACCTTAGGGCAAAGACCAAGTAGTTATTAAGATTGGAAAAATATTAGCATGAATCAAAGAGAGTTTAAGACGTTGAAGGAAGCTTAGTATCCTCAAATGGTATCACCCATCCGAAGGACAGTTCTAAGGCCATTACATTGGTGGACGAGGAGTAATCTGGCCGCTTTTTAACAGGGTCTTACAGCTTACGATGAGTAAGGGAAATTTTTTCTGAAGGCGCCAGACCCAACTTACCCTGACATTGTAGTAAAGTTCACTACACCTCTGCTTGAAGGTACTACCACGAAGCAATGACCCCAAACAAGTCTGTCCTTCTCCTATTTGCCTTTCTGATTCCATGCCGACCTGTGCACAGCCGACCGGCAAGGGCATGCTTCTAAGGTGCAGGCCAGTTGCACCTTAGGCACGGACGCATCCCAATACACCATCTGAGGTCTTGGACTACTGCTTTTAACATTTATAAGCTTAATTCCTGTCCTCAGGGATAACTTAGGACATTAATTAGGACAATTCTAAATGATAAAAATCCGACAAACACTGCAGTTTCGATTAGGATTATTCTTAGGCATAAAACGCAGACAAACAGTGCTGTTTCGAACATACGCATTAGCATCTTACATGGAGCCTCACACATGCTAGCAGCAAGTCAGCAAGCCTAACTTAAAATGCAACACAAACGGTACAGAATAAAGCTTTTAGTTTTAAAATTTACCGAAATTTTTACTTGCATATCCTGGACACGATATCCAACATCCGAACTAATGAAACGCCGAGCAACAGGACGACTCGCAGACCACAAGCGCCAGTTTGCAACGGCAGCATTTTTCGGAATCACACCCCTTTCGTGTTTAAGGAAGACACGTTCCATCAAATATATGTTACCAATTAACTCGAGTAGAGGTATGACGAGCAGCAGAAACTCCATAGATTCTCTGTCAGCAGTTAGATAGTGGCAGCAAAGCCCCTGAAATTTCGACATTGTTCCAATCTGCATGGCACTCCAGACAGTCTTCAAAGAACTCCAAACAATTTTTAATTTTGTTAGCAATCCTGTAACAAATTGATTAGCTTCTCTGAAAAAGTTGTAGAGTCGGTGACACCGATCGGTGCTACTGCTGGTCGTGCTGTTGCTGGCAGCATCAGTGATTGTAGGGGTGAGTTCGTTTGCAGGAGTGGCTGTTAACAGAGGCACGCCCCTCAAACCAGCAAACTTCTTCAAGGATTTTGGACGTTGAAGGCAATAGAAAGACTAACAACTGTTCTTTGGTCTGTCCAGAGAATCCTCGCCCACAGAGCAGATATGCTGGTTTCTTGGGAACGAGATCTCGGGGAGGCGTGCGTTGTGGACCGCGGAAGTCCCCATGTCGAGAGGAGTGACCTCAACCTGGAAGAAACACACCAGGCGATTTCTTCCTTCCCGGTCACCGAAGTACACGACCCACCGCCGAAAAACACAAGCCGCTGCAATGTCCCATCCGAGGTATTCAGTAATACATATTCTGTCAGCTGCTGTCTACAAACCGACACAAAATACGTTTTTTTAAATTAAGGGAAGGGCACATCTAAATTTCCATTTAGCTGTTGACACCCCACCAGGACGGTTAACACCCTGTGTTAGTTTATCGGATGAGGCTTTCTACATGGAGATGTAGGCACTTTGTACAGGCACCATAGACGCAAGATATAATGAAATATGACATGCCACTTTGTGTTTTGAACCCGGTTATGTGGTTACCCACAGAGCATGTACAAACATCTGTATTGGAGGAGCGTGAAGGACAGAGACAATTTTTGGAAGGAGGTGCGTTTTACGCACTATGTTACAACTCATGCAGCTGTTCTTTACCCTTTTCAATAGGCTCCTAAGGCACCCGCCGGCATTTTGGTTTTAAGCAAGGCTTTGTACATCCCAGACCTTCTAGCATGCGGTATACAGGGGACGAAATATCCGATGTATTTAATTGAGAATAGCTCGCTGTTTTCAGCTGTGTTTTCAGCGAGCTCTGGAGAAACTTCGGTGGTCACAGCCTTTTACCAAAACGCAGCATGGATCTCTGAAGGATGGCGATGTGTCGTGGTTCCTCAACGGAAAGCTGAACGTGAGACTTCGATCTCTATCAACCACGCATCGAGCTAGTACAGGTGCTTTTGAGAACGTATTCCTCCCTTTTGAGCATGTGTGTATACGTATATATGTGGGGCGCAGCATTACGAAGATGCATGGATTATTTGGGACATTCCGCCGCGTTTCTGTGCTTCAACTGCAGGCGTGTGACAACTGCGTAGACAGATGGGCGGAACAATACCCTCAAAGAATTGCGCTTATATACGAGGGTGACAACCCTGACGACAATCAGGTCGTTACGTACAAACAATTGCAAGGTACGTTTTGGGTTTATTTTGCTGCTGAGATGTGCAGCGCTTGTTATGGTTGCTTTCCTTGAGTCTATCCAAGTAGTGGTTTGTGCACTAGCACATGTTGCTCACCTGTTGCAGACCAAGTTTGTCGCTTCGCAAATCTTCTGAAGAGCCTCGACGTGCAGAAAGGCGATATTGTGACAATCTACCTGCCGATGATGCCGGAAATAGTATATGCCATGATGGCGTGTGCAAGGATCGGCGCTGTCCACAGGTCTGTCATCGCAGTATACTTGGCTCCCGTTTCACCCCCACGGTAGTTACAATGTCCAAACGTGCACAATTGTGCTCTCATAGATGTCCATCGAGCCACATAGATAAACTGTGTCGATTTCCTTGTGTTAGCAGGATGTTCTGTGCGGATTATCTATTTTTGTGGTGTTCTTTGCTCCATGCTGCTTTTTCGCAGCGTTGTTTTCGCGGGGTTTTCGGCTAACAGTTTGGCAGAGCGTCTTGAAGACGCCAACAGTAAAGTGGTGAGTTTCAAATGATAATGATCGGACGGAAGGGTACATGTTTAGAATTGGTTATAAAACCGTGGGCAGGACTCATTATTCACGGAGCGTCCTGACGTGGGTTGGTTGGTGTGTAGTGATTAAAGAATTTGTGGCTGTATGCGCGCAGCTAATTACCTGCACGAAAAGCATGAGAGGTGGTAGAGTAGTGCACTTGAAGAACGTTGTGAACGAAGCACTGAGCCTATGCTCCTGCGTCAAACACGTCGTGCTGTTCAGAAAGTCAGGTGGGAAGTTTTGCATGTAATATTTCCATAGAGGTAAGGGACTTTTGCATTTACTTTTGTCTTGCCTTAACCTGTGCAACATAAAGCGGCCTTTCCGTTTTCTGCTTGCAGAAGACCCGTCATGCTTCGTCGAAGGTCGCGATCTTTCGGGAGATGACTTACTCCCACAGATGCGACCATATTGTCCTCTTGAAACTATGGACAGCGAAGATGTGCTTTTTATCCTTTACACTTCTGGCTCCACTGGGAAGCCAAAGGTGCGTGGGCGTTGCGCAGTGGATGCTCTCATGCCTTTTTTTTGCATATTGTGAGAGGTGCATCCGCTCTGATATGTCAAATTAGAACTTCGAGTGTCTGTTGAGAAAGGAGACATTATTTTACTTTTGAAATACCTGCTGCGCCGTGCTGCATAGGGCGTGTGCCACACAACTGCTGGTTATTTGCTCTACACGTCCCTCACCCATGAGTACATTTTCGATTATCACCCTGGCGATATCTTCGGCTGCCTTGCCGACTGCGGCTGGATAACGGGCCACTCCTATACCGTCTACGGCCCGCTCTGTAACGGCGCTACCACCATTCTCTTTCAGGGGATTCCGACATGCCCCACCCCAGGGAGGTACGCTGTTTCCAGGGCCTATTCAGGTTAGTAGTTTTGCTGGGTAAGGAGGTTTTAGCTGCGTTGTTTTGCGGCTGATTGTATGTTAAAGATTTTATGCACTATGGTGCAGGTGTGTCTTATGGCGGGGTTGGCATTGCGGCGATGCAAGAGAAATGCTATGTTCACAGGTACTGGGAGTTGGTGCAGAAGTGGAAGATTACGCAGCTGTACACATCGCCGACGGCTATTAGGTAGGCAAGGGCTTGAGATTATAGCAATCGATTCCATTCATACGTACTGAATGACTTTGGCGGATGACGAAGGATTAAGAGAAACTAGCTATGCAGTCGACTTTTTATAATTAATCCTGAGTAATGTCGCAGACGTCCTTATGCTAGCAAAAACGGCTTCACCCCCGGGTTGACTCCTTCATTTACCCTGTGGTTTTACACTGATTCCCAGGGCCCTGATGAAACACGGGGAAGAGTGGCCAAGAAAATATGACATGAGCACGTTGCGAGTTATCGGATCGGTTGGGGAGCCTATTAATCCCGAGGCTTGGCGCTGGTACTTCCACAACGTGGGACGAGGCCAGTGTTCAGTGGTTGATACTTACTGGCAGACAGAAACAGGAGGGCACGTCTTAAGTCCTTTTCCTGGGGCCACCATCACCAAACCGGGATGCGCGATGGTGCCCTTCTTCGGCATCGAGCCTGCCATTCTCGACCCTCAAACGGGAGATGAAAAAGTAGGAAACGGCGTATGCGGCGTACTCTGCCTGAAGCGTTCATGGCCAGGTAACTCCTGGTTTAGTAACTTCTATCGCCCCTTTTTGTTATGCAATAATCCAGCTGTTGATGCGGATTTCCAGCGGCTGTCATTTTGAGGGGTCTTTGCTTGTGGTGATTTGATGGGCGAGCAGGCATGTGCCGCACGGTACACCGGGCGCATAAGCGGCTTGTCAACACATATTTGCAACCGTATCCTGGATATTATTTTACTGGAGACGGCGCCTATCGAGACATGGATGGTCACTACTGGATTACTGGCCGAGTTGACGATACACTCAATGTTTCTGGTGCGGCATGTCATCTGCACAGTACAGCGTCTGTGGGTAGTTTCCGTTATCGTAGATGCGCTAAATGGATCGTCACTTCAGGTTCGTAACGGTGCAGAACAAACACAATAAAAAGAGGACGGTCAACGGAAGAAGCAAGCCAGTGGTTTTATGTGTTCTCTAACAGGGCACCGGTTGAGTACTGCGGAGGTCGAGCATGCGCTCGTGCATCATCCCAGAATTGTAGAAGCGGCCGTGGTGGGAGTGCCACACGACGTAAAAGGGACGGCTATATTCTGCTTTATCATTCTGAAGGTAAGTTCTACAGGATTGGTGGAACTACCACCCTGTATAAGGAAAATAAATATACTAATGCATTAAATATCCAAATGAAGATATATATATATATATATA
>NPHX01000529.1:371621-406366 GCA_002271815.1 Eimeria falciformis
ATGAGTGTATATAGACGAATGTATAAAAAAGAATTTCCGGTGGAATGGGAATCTCTGAATGCCTGCAGGAAGGTACAAGTTCCGACGGAATAGCAGACCAGGCTAAAGCTCAGGTCCGCAAGGAAATTGGCCCAATTGCCACGCCAGACTATATTGTGATTGCCCCAGGTACGACTTGCGTAGTTTGGTGAAGAAACCGTGCAGCCGCGAACACGACTACTGTTCTTTTTTGTGAAGAAAAATTGGCGAATCCCATTATTTTCGTGTCCAGCCTTGAAACGTTGTAATCACGTAACTCTAGGCGAAACATGAAATGTTTTTAGGTCTCCCCAAAACACAAAGCGGCAAGATCATGCGGCGTCTACTGCGGAAAATCTGTTGCCTCGACAGTAACCTTGGAGATACGACGTCGCTTTCAAACGCCGAAATACTTAAGGTGCTGCAGCCGCTGGTAACGGAAGCTGTGCTAAAGGAGAGAAAAAAGGCTGCGCCCGTAATGGCAAATAACAATTCCCAGGCTTGCAAGAAACCTAAACAGAGTGGCCCTTGAACTCGGGCAGAGGTCGACATTTCAAGTTTCGGGCGGCATGTCTGTCCGTCCAAGGGGACCGTCGTTCATAGGGAACGAAACGCATGCATACGCGGACAGGCCACTGTTGCTTCGCAGGTATAACAAAGAGGATTTTCCGTAGTTGTTAGAGCCATGTGCCAAGTACACTATATTAGAATTGGACCACCAGTGTCCTTGAGGGGGAAGGATGCGCAGTCGCATAACTTCCTGATTCGGTGCCAACTGCACATTTAGAATTATTTTGTTGTATAGTGGTCGCCAATGTACAAACATTGTGCACTAGGCGGTGGTGACATTCATGAGTGGCGAGCGCTGACAATGCCAGGACTTCCCCTTAGGGAACTGAAGGCAGACGTAAGCACTGCGCTCCAAGCCCCGAAAGGAAATGGATGGTCGTGTTGGTTTATTTTCGCGCTGCGGTGCCGTTATGCTATAGCAGCACGGCCTAGCAAGGCAAGTGAATAACGCATTTTTTGCGGTGTTCCGTCGCTGCATGGGCGTGTTTGTTCCATGCATCAAATTATCATTACCTCGCCTCGCCAGAAATTCTTAGTCACCGAACGGTCTGCTGCCAATAAAATAGTATCATTTTAGTACTGCTTTCCAAACACTATGCAATCCAACAAAGGAAAAGCTTCCGCACGATTCACAGCTGTTCCTTCAAAAAAGAAGCGTTAACGGCGGCTGACAGGGACAGCCTGCAGCAGGTTGCAAGCCACGGCGGACAGAAGGAGGCCCCTCGCGTCTTTTCCAGACTGAGGCCCATGTGCGCAGTACACCTGGCTCGGCAGACACGTACCGCGACAGATGAACCCACGCCTTATTGCGTCATGTCAACATAGCGCACAGTAGTTTACAGCGTTTGTACGTCGAGCCTCTGGAAACGTTGGGCACCACTCAGTAAGGTTGTTCTATAAGCACCTGAAAGGAAGTTTACAGCATAGAAGTATGAGAAAGAAGCTCAGGTCCCAAAATAGTATGGGTATTGTATCTTGTGTATACGTGACCGCAGTCAGGCCTAGCTGAAAAAGGTATACACAGCATCAAGAGCGCCTCTAGTCAACTGCGCCCCACGTCCTGTTTGTGTTGCGGCACGAGGGCATCCGAATGGAATCCTAGATATCGCGAATATCCAAAAGGATCTGAAAAAGCACCAAGCACGCATTCTCTGATCTTGTGTCTAGAAGCGATGCTCTGCGGTACAAACGTCCTATCGATAGTCGAAAAGCGCATGATGCTTTTGTTCCGCCGGATACGAATGCATCTGCAGTAGGATTGGCCTACCGTAGAACATATATCATTGGAAGTTTTTGCGCTTTGGCGGCCCGCCTTTTGTCTTCGCTGCTTCTTTGCGGCAGTAGATGAACGTTTCTTTAATGGCGTCGACCCAGACATCAATCCCTTATTGTCGGCTGCCATTATCCGCTTCTTGAACTGTCCACGGGTCCTTTTGATGGTATCCTTGTCAACTGAAAGCTTTCGGATTCTTGAGTTTGCATTACGGCTCCGCATGAACTGCTCGTAGAACTTCTGTTCCATATATTCTTTGACTTTGTCTCGTTTTTTATCGCTTATTTTTCCCTCGGGCAGACTCCGTTTAAGAGGCTCTGTTGACAAACGAGGTTTGTTCTTCTGCAAGACTTGCAACGGTGCTGAACCGCCAATAACCCCGGTTGTCGACTTCATGTTAAGCCTCCCACGCCCTCTTCTTTCTACTCTATTTTGCGGCAGTACATTACAATGGGCATACGGACCAATCATAAAAAGAACGTTTCACACGCGCCCACGAGTGTCGAGTGACTGCTAGGTTCTGTAGGAGATCGAAAGCCCCCGGCACGTCAAGCCAATCGCCAATAATGTGCAAGTACACGCGATTCAAAATTGATTTTTTATTTTAAATGTTTTTTCCTACAACCGATAGAGCTGCTGCATGCATCTTGAGGGTTGACAGTAAGCCTCCGAAATCGGGCCCCATAGGGGACCTAAGCAAAAGTAAAAGTTTTAAAAATGAGCTGTATGTTAAAACCATGCGGTTAACTGACACAAAACAATGCACGCGTGTCAAGTAGAGGATCGGGGATGTCTTTTTTTTTATCATCCCAAGGCCATTAGGTAATCGAGTGTGGTGGCACTGCAGCATTGGCTTTACTAAATTCCTGTACCAACTCCCGAACACGGGATGAAAGGAGGACGGGGTGGAGGGATAGCAGGTGGCGATGCGAGGAAATGGGTCAGGGATGGCGTCGAACGACACGGTAAGCCATCGTACGTCAACTCAGAGCACGACAAGTTTAACAAGCCTTACTGAAGAAACTGAACATATACCTATCCCGATAGACCGATTGCTGTCACACCCGCTTTTCCGGCTGCGTCTATGACGGCCAATTACCCTGGAAGATGAGCCACAAGTTCCAGTCTTGATTTCGACCAGACGTATTTTTTCTGCGTCCCCTTATTTCGCACTGGAAATGCTTTATTGCGTATTCCACTGCCAGGACCAGTTACAGAAGAACCCCCGATATATCCTCCAAATCCACATATAGAGCAGGCACCCCAGCTGGACGATGAGGCGGCTAATGCAGTCCTTACGTACAGGCTGCTTGCCAATCACTGGCGGACAGCGGAGTGCTGCATTGTCGAGAGTCAGACAAAGCTGGAGGGACGACACTATTCTAGTCTAAATGCTGCAGGATCTTATGACCTTGATGCGCAAAAAGATGCAATTGTGTCGTACTGCTCTAATGAATTCTTCCCAAGTGAGCTGTTGCAGAACCGCTTTATTCGGGTTCCCCGTGGAACCGGCCGTGGTGCAGCCAACGATTCAAAAAGGCACCGGCTAAAGGAAATGGAACAAAAAGAAAATGAGAACAAAGGGACAGAAGAAAAGGGAGGAGCGGGGCAAACGGATGCGAATGCAGAAGGTGAGGGGGATGTTCGCAACTTTGCAGCTGCGGTGTATATCTGCTTTCTTCACCGTTCATTCTAACTTTATTCCATTTGGAAACATGACTTGCATTCCCGTGACTTTCGTGTAATTTTGCGTCGACTGTTTCAGCCTTTGTTTTTCTTTTTGCAGAGGAATTGTTTGGCGCTGAGGAGCAAGATGACTTTGGGGGAGATGACTATGCACACGATTATTATGCTGACGAGGACATTGAAGACAACGTTGATGACGGTGATGATGGAGGGATTCTTTAGCTAGACGCTGTGCCATTATGGCAACCAGCAGGTTCTACCGTTGTATCTGCTTCGCAGTCGCTTAGGGGATATGTACTGCTAGCAGACTCTTCTGTTGTTAAAAAGAACATTCCACTTTCTGTTTATTGGTAGCTTGTAGGGATGTCCAATTTCTTAGTGCCCCAACCTGTCGCCGCGCTGCCCCGTGATTGTAAGCTGTTTGCATTTGCCTAAAACCAAGTTTTAGTACCAAATCTTGCAGATAGCCGGCTTTTTGAGAAATTGGCAATGTGCCGCAAACAACCTCGCTGTTCGAATTTGACACACGTTATGCACCTGTTTTGGTGCACTGGACTCGGTTGTCTGCTTCGTGGTACGTACAGCAGTAGAGCCTCAGGAATTTTGAATTGCCGCGTTCTTCCAGAGGCAGCGCCTGTGTGGTGTTGTGGGAAAAAACGAACTGGATTCTAGCATTTTGCGACAAGTCCGAGGAAAGGGCAGCAAGTGTATCCAACAGAAACGTCTCAATTATGAAGGCCACTCTGAAATGCACGCTTGCGTTCACCATGACTATTACATTAACTTCCCATTCTTGGACGCAGGATACCTCCATGGATTTTTATACATTCAATGACGCATCTGCCACTTCAACTTATGGAACGGGCTTTGAGCCATCCCGAGCACTCCAGCCTGGCACAGGTTATTGGTCAAGTGCTGGGAACCATGCGTCTGATGAACAAGGTAGAGGGATGACGCGTTCAGATTTTTGGCATACGCTGATTGTTGCCGCGCCTTCAGTCGCCTGGAGTGGAACACTTGAAACCCCCGGGAAGCTTAAAGGCGTCAGGATCCGCTGGGAATACGCTCCCCAGGTGACATGAACAAATGTTAGCATCCGGGTTAGCATAACACGTTTTGTAGGAAGTGCAAGTTTCGACCTCGTCAGATGGCCAGAACTTCTTTGTCGCCATTCCATGGAGGCCCACTGGTGGCACAGGGCGTGAGTTCATCTGAATTTCTTAGAGTGCAGCTTACTAACTCCGACATATAGCGTCGTTTGACGAGATTATTTCCTTCGGCAGTCCCCAAGAGTGCAAAGTGATAGTGGTTACGATGCGAAAGGCCTTGAGTCAATTTTTCGGGATCAATCAAATTACACCAATTGGGACGGGGCAGCGTCTCATAATGATAATTGGGGGAGCCACGAGCCTCTCTGGAGATATGTGCCTTCAGGCATGTCTCACTTCCTTACCTAGTTCTTACCATTGCAGCTCATATGACATTCAGGTGGAAGCAGGGAAAACGACGAAGGACGGTGCAAGAGTCCTTCTAGCTTCATGTGAAGATGCAATTGCCGCAGGCGACGGAAGGGTATGATCTCTCTTTACTGCAACTGGCACAAGTTGGGGTGCTGAATTGTGGATGCTTCTTCAGGAACTTTGGACCACAAACCCCCAAACACAGATAGTTAGCGTCCTTAGCCACCCACCTCTGTGCTTGGTGCTTCAAGGAGGGGATGAGGCAGGCCAGTCGCACCCTTGGGGCCCAAAGAGGATGTGGGTCAAACAATTTTTTCAGATGGTGGTACCCTCATCCTATCTAACTGCTCCCGGGCACTGGAGGAGGGAGATGGACGCTCTGGGTGGACGTTTCAGGCCAATTCTCAACTACGATTGGCAAAAGCTGGATCCTGGTGCCTGACTCAAAAAAATGTTAATGGCTCCACAGCTGGGTTAGTGGACCTGATTACAAGTTCCGGTACAACCGTCGAGTCCTCCAGCAACGCTGATGAAGCACATGGACCGTTAAAGGCAATAGACAGGGACACAAACACCTCATGGGCTTCTGAATCATTTGAAGGGAAGGAGTTCCCAGTGTATCTTGATATCAATCTCGGTCAGCTACACTTAACCCGAACTCGCCATTATTTTCTTACCCACCCTATCGCTGCATCAGGAAAGGTCGTTAGGATTAGCTCTGTAAGGATAGAGTGGGACCAGCCAGCGTTGGCCTACGCCATCCAAGCAAGCGTTGACGGAACAAGATTCGTGTACGTTTTTACTTTATTCAACTGATTTCTCCTCTGCTGCATTTAAAGTTTCAGGGATGTGGCAGAAAATCCAGCTAACCCGTCGACCTCGACAAGAAATCCTTTAGGTGGCGTAGCTGCTCAGCATTTGAAGATCATGATGAAGAAACCCCACCCTCGCTTGGGGAAACACAAAGATATGTACAGATATGGTATAAAGGAAATAAGCATTTTTGCAAACAAGCTTGAGCCGGGAATCGGAGATTGTCGTGACGCTGCGAACTCCGACGACGCTCGTGACAAATATTTTATTACTTATGTGTCCGCATTAGACACCGAGTTCGCGACGAAAATTGCAATATTGGGGTTTGATGTAATCTCGAAAAGAAGGGGCCTCGAAGAAGTGTCAGGAAGAATTGAAGAACTTTTGCCGGAAATGGACGATTGCCTGAAGGAAAAGGTACAGCATAACCAGAGGGTATCAGCTCTATCAACGGCGGCCGGCCGGCTTTTGTCCGATTTTCAACGAACTACTGAGAGGGCAAAATTCGGATCATCAGACCGGCTTGAGCCTGGTAAGCTGTTCGCTAGTTGTTTATAGATCGTTGCTTCTTTAATTTCTTCATCAAACCGCATTCTAGGTGACTCAGCAGAACTTCCAGCATATGAGTGCTACTCCATCAAACTGAAGACTGCTGATGCCGTCTCTGGCTTCTATTGGTGCGTCCAAAATGGCCGGAGCAACGATTTCTCTCAACATTTTTTGCGTTCTCAGGGTTCGACCAAGATGTGCGAGCAAACCAATGCGCGCCTATTGTGACATGGAAACCCGCACCATGATATATGTGCAGCCAAGTCACGACCTCCCCCGTACTGGTGATCGCCCACCTGGCCTGTTAACATCAGCCGCGGAAATCAGGCAGGCGTGCGCCGTCCTCGGCCTTGAGCCACTCATTCCCCGAGGAATAGCGCACATTCATAGCACGGTGAAAGCTGTCAAGCAGATGGGTCAGAATGCAGTAAATCTAAATAGAGTGTCTTTGTTGGTTATCTGTGGTTTAAGGCTTGCGGCTTGACGGAGGAGGGGGAATTCCCATTGCGTATGACAGTGGTTGCAGCTCTGGATCTTGTTCGGGAAGGTTCACCGATTTTTTTGACGGATCTACGGATTTGACGGGCTTGGTCCTTGCACTAGCATCATCCGATAGCAGTGCTGTTCCATCAACAGACACGGCAGGTTAGTTGCAGCGCTTCCCGTCTCTGAAGCTCGTCACTTTGCACGTTTGTAGGTCTTGGAAGGGCAAGCACGGACAAAATGAGCTACTTCACCTTGGCGACGACCCCATTGGAGGCTATTTTGTGTTCCACTAACACCATGGGGGAGCTAGAGCAAGCGTGAGGTCGACGATCTGACAATCCGCTTGCTTTGTCGTGAGCATCGAGTCTTCCAGCCCAGCGATTTCCATCAAATGCGAAGATATCATGGCACAGCACGAAGCCTTCAAGGGGACATTGAACGTGAGTGTTCTTCATTCCTTTGCAAACCTCAACACTGGGAAATTTGTTTCAGACAAACATTTTAGTAGAATGCCCCGCCGGATGTGGGGACATTGCAAGCATACCGTTGTTTGGATCTGACGGCATCTATGCCGAAAAAAGCTCAATATGCAAGGCGGCAGTCCACGCAGGGCTCATCCGATCTGACGGCGTCTTCACCGTTGCACTAGAGTCACCAAAGTTGTCCTTTGAAGGCTCAGTGCAGAATGGGGTCAAGTCCAAATCGCTGCACCTTTCGCCCGGTGAAGTAGTCCGAAGCATGCGGCTTTTCAAGATCAGGGAGGTTTGCTACAACACCGTCTGAGGCGGCCTAGCGATGGAAAGAGTCCTACGATTTGCAGGAATGCCCCGGCGACGCTTTGGGCTATTCTGCTGCCCCCGCACAGTCCCCCCTGGCTTCATTTTTGGCTATTGGTAGCCGCAGCTCGGCTATATCAAGCATTTCTCCACCAGCATATGATCCAGCTCTTGCCGCAGCTTCTGACGCAGCCAAAGACCGTATCAGTACGTCTCATGGGGTTGCTTCGTATATAAGTACAAAAGCACTACGAGCCACTTTTAGTGGCAACACACGGTATCGACCCTGTTGCTGTGAAAGCAGCGAAAGTGGATGCCGGGAAGACCGTTGGGGATGCCCGAAAAAGAGTCAAGCCCGCAGAGCAACTTGGCGAGAGTGGTTTTCTAGGATCTCTGGGACTGTAAGTTTACACATAGGCACGCCATATTAAGCGAGCTCATTTAGTGATGCAAGCTTCCGGGATACGGAGCTTCTTACAAATCGGTTATTGGCAACATCAGCAGCTGTGGCAACCCGCCTGGAATACTTGCAGGGCGAGCTAAAACATCTAGAGGAGACGCATACTGTTCAGCAAGGGTACAAGACTTACCAGTTGAACCCTCTAGAAACGACTTTCGAAAAGGAGTTTATTGTGGAAGACAGTCCCTATTCTCTGGCCGGCCCAAGCCACTGGGGGTTTGCCTCGCTTGTGTCAGGGCATCAAAACATACTGGGGCAATCAACTGCCATTCGTGGCATCGGTGAGGCCCACGGAACGTATGCACTGCTCAGGAGGCGAAACTTCTTCGATTTCACAATGCATGTGGAATTTCTGGTAGGTAAATATGTCTAAAGAAAATGCAGTGAGAACACTAATTTCATTTCACAGCCAATGGGCAGCGGTAGCGCTGGCATCGCCTTCCGGATGAAGGATCGCGATAACGGATACCTTTTGCTGATGAGTCAAAAGACTAGAAAGAAAAGTCTTGTTCACCTAGAAAACGGCATTTCAAAAACCATTGCACAACGCAAAGATGGCGGATTCATCCAAGGAATTTGGCATAAGGTTAGGATTCAAGCTCTAGGGGGGCATATCAAAATATGCATTGGAGAAGAGAATGAGCAAGATGCCGAGATATTTTAGTATGGCTGCTGGATGTATGGTACATATGGACTCTAGCAAAAACTTTTTGGTTACAGTGTACTGGACGAGCGCTTTGTGTCCGGCACAGTTGGATTCTTCTCGTCAGGAATGCAAGACGGGGTGTACTTTGACAAGCTACGCATTGAAGCTTTGCCATGTGCAACCAACGAGAGGGTGGTGCCTCCGCTGCCACCCCAATGTTCGGTTTTTGCTGACACCTACTTCAGCAGCGTTAGCGCCATTTACACCATAATTGACGGAGAAGATAAGGGTGGAGCAACTGGACACTGGGAATACCGAGTACGCTTGATTTAAAGCTGCACGAGGTTACAGTTCAAATTGAATCACACTCTCCACAGGACAAAATTGGAGGACGCAATAGGGTTCTTGCTCAGCTCAACGCTGTAAGTGGCCTTGCTGAAGTCGGAACAATGGCAATCCTCAAAGGGCAGCGAATGTGTAAGTCGTGATTCGCACGCTGGAAGTGCATAATGCAAACGTTGCAAACTCAGGCAGAAACGGGTTCATGTCTCTTGACTTCTACCCACAATGTACCAAAGGATCAATAGGGGCCGTATTTCGCTTTGTTTCGGATGAGACTTACATGATTGTCGAGGTTACGACAACGGAGTGAGCCAGTGCACACTATGCCATGCATTTTTATCCTGCTCCAACATTGAGCATTTACAAAAAGGCTCAGGCTGCGCTCCATTGTTGAAAGGAAGTCATCTATCCTTGGCAGAACGCGTGCAAAGTTGGGTCTTAATGGGTGGCATACAATCCATGTTGCCTTCGACGGTCCACGCGTGGCAATCAAATTGCAAAATCCAGATGGCAACACCTCAAGAATTGTTGTGAATGTTTCGTCAGAACAAAAGGCACCAAGTGATGGATCAATCGGATTGTCCGCATTCAACTGCGGCGGGGTGGCTTTTGATACAATCCAGCTCTCACCTTTGCGAATGGAATCAGCCTCAGAACCCCGATTTTCCGGCTCTGTTGTTTCTGACAGAATATGGTGGGTCCCTTTTCCTTGAACTAGAAAGCTGGGTGATGGTTCACATGAATTGTGAAAAGCAGGAATCGGTGTACATCAACTGTGCACTTGTTGGCCCGGCGGGAACACTGCATGGAGATGCTCCACAGCAAGACACAGAGCAGGCAGCTGTCGTGTGCAGAGAACTACTGTACCGAGTGCTGCGCGTTTCACACGAGTCTACTCGGCGTGTCGAATAAAACGAAATGTGAAGAAGGCTGCATGCGCAACAATGATATTGCCCACAAGATCGAATTAGGGTTCACTAGCAAGATCCAACATTGTGCCAAAGGGAATGACAAGCGGTCGGTTCTATGCTTTCAGGTATGCTGGTCGCGCCTATGAAAATAAGTAAAAAGAAATCACAGAATTTCAGGGCAACACAGAGTGTTTGTTTGAAGCCTGTAAACTTTGTTGCGCTGACGACGTTACTACAGACAGCGCTTGGGGGGGCAAGGAAGTGGCGGAGTGCAAGCGCCACTGCACCAACAAGAACGTCCCCTCAAAAATCCTAATAAATAACGAGTTATAATTAGGAATTCCTATAATATAACAACCACTTAACCTGGCCTCAGCCTGATGCATGCATACTTGGAAGCCCAGTGGGATAACAGGATTGCACCCCACCGCTTCGATGTGGTTGTGTCGTCTTCACCTCCTAATGAGCTGCCGAAACTTTTTAATGCCGGAATAAATTTGCAGCTTTATGATATTTCGTTGCAAGTTGTTTATTGCAACTCGTCTCGCTGCTGGAAATCCCCAGGGCAGAAATTTCTCAGCAGCATCCTCAGCTTCAGCGTTTTCGTGAATCTTCCCCTGCATGTGTCAACGGCTTTTCGAACTCGAATGCATGTAAACCGGCGCCACACAGATGGGGTGCGTGAGCGCATCTGCTGCCCTCAAACCATCTACTTGCCTACTCATGCTCGGCCCCCCTGGCCTTGCGAGGCTTTTTCCGGTTCTTTGTTTGCAGTTCGGAGTTTGATGATTCCATGGCAGCTTAGCGTTACTTCAGGGAGTAAGCTGGTCTTTGCGTGATTTCCACGCTGTGCACAGTCGCACACTCACTTCTTACAGGGGCAAGGGCCCCACCAGCAATATGAGGTCCAACAATGATGCGCTTAGTTGGAGGACACTTCCAGGAAAGGAGCAATCCGTGTTTAAGCACATGATGGTGAGGACTGTTCCCAACAGAAATACCCTACCTGAATTGCTATCATTCCTAAAATGCACCCCGTTTTTCCTGTTGGAGTTTGGTCGCCGGGTATGAGTTTCACGGCGTGTCTGCGTTTAGTGGTTGTACGAGCAAAAACACAACAAGAAGGCCGTCAAGCAGGCGGACATAATTCTCAAGAAGTTTCCGGAACATGGAGAAACGCTTTCAATGAAGGGTCTCATCCTGTCCAACATGGGCAGCGACAAAAAGCAGGAGGCGTACGATTATGCAAAGCGGGGCCTGCGTGCAGACATCACCAACTGCGTTTGCTGGCACGTCCTTGGCTTGTTGTACAGGCAGGACAAGTGAGGCTTCGTTGGTCCTAAGTTACAGAATCTCGGCAGGCCCTGCTGTGTATATACGTCTCCTTATGTATTCTTACTTGAGTAGGTGTAAGAGCTCATCCTCCTGATGCAACTGATTGGTGGAGTGTATCGTGGCAATGCAGAGACTATGCTGAAGCCTCGAAATGCTTTGTCCAAACCCTCCGACTTGACCCTAACAACTACCAAGCAATGAAAGATCTTGCCAACCTTCAGATCCACGAAAGGAATCTCCAGGGTTTCTTAGAGACGAGGCGGCACATTCTCAAGGCCCGCTCGCGATTCATTCGTGAATGGGCTGCTTTCGCCATGGCAAATCACTTGGTGAGACACTGGGCCTTTTGTATTCATAGATATATAGATGTATCAATAGATAGTGTGGAGTATTATTTGCAGTTTGCGTTTTTTGAAGTCAAGAAGATGATCTTTTTTTTTCGTTCCAAGGTTTTTTATGTCGGTAATTGCAGGTTGGCCGCTTGACTGTAGCGCAAGACATTCTGAGCGAAATGGAGAACCAGTTTGGGGAATCTCAGGACTTGGATGCTTTCGAGAAGAGCGAAATTATGCTATATAAAGCCACACTGCTTGAGGAGATGGGCGAGTACAGAAAGTGTTACGGCTACATTTCTGAACAGGAGAAGTAGGCGCAGGCTGTTGTAGCGATCACTAGTATTGTGTTTGCTAACTTTCCATGCCTTACAACACTTATGAAGGCTTTTCTCGCCTCGCCAAAGGCTATCTGGCCTCTATTATTTTTTCTCTCTATTTGTTCAGCAATATCTTGGATGAAAATGCTCTTTTGGAAATGCAAGGCCGCATGGCGATCTTCCTGCAGCAGCACGACATCGGCCGTGCTGCCTACAAACGCCTCGTGGAGTCAAACAAGGATAACGAATGTTATGTTCTTGGCCTCATGGCGTGCGACGAAGACGAACGCATCCGCAAGCTTTTCGCACTGCCTTGCTGCTCGTTCAACGGGTCATTCGGGAGGGCCGATTCGATGGACTTTCTGAAGAACCTGTGAGCCCAGGTTGAACCTGACAGTACAAACACTTCTTTCTCAGCCTTTTCCTCCTGGTTTCCATGCTTCCTGGTCTCGAGTGGTACGCTAATGCTGCACAGTTTCTCGCTGTTCGCCACTCAGGAAGCAACTGAATGACGGGAAGATCTTCCGAAGCAACGGAGATCCTTACATTTATCTCATGCCAGGAAGCTTGCGCTCTTCTGGCGAAGACAGCGGGGGCTGGTTGGAATCTTGTTTTACTAAACAGGCCGACCGCGAGGCACGAGTTCAAGATTCAGAGCTGGAGCTCGTGTCAGGCTGGAAGCCGTGCCGACGCACAAGGGCACCGCCTTCATTCAGGATGGTGCGGATTCCGTCTCCGGAAACGCAGAATTTAATCTCCAGATATTTCGACAGTACGGCTGCCTATAATTCCATTTCCCTGAAATTTCGTTCTGTTTCATTTCTACTCCATTATCACTGTCTCATGGTCTGTTTGATATGGTGGGTGGGGTTTGCGTTTCAGACTTTTGTTCTGTCTATTCGCCATGTCCCTTGGTGGATTACCTGAGGCTTTATTTCCTTACTGGCGATCGTTTTGTGGCTGCATTGGACGACTTCCTGAGGCCGCAGCTGAGGCGCGGCGTGGTTTCTTTATTTTCAGCCTTGCGGCGTTTGTACACTCGAAACCGCGTTGGTCTTATTGAATCTGTGCTGGAAAGTTACGTGCTGAATTTGGAGAAGTCGCCATCGACATTTGGCCCGCGTCTGGGAAGGCGCTCCGAGAAGCGGGAGGATGAGGAGGTAGCTGAGCAGGAGCAGAACGAAATTGCCACGTGTCTGCTCTACGCATATATGTTACTGGCTCAGCACTACGATTTCACGCAACAGGTGGAAAAGGCGCTTTACACAATCCAGAAAGTATGCCATCTTCTCGTCGCTAAATCTGTTGTTCTTCTGCGCATATATTCGCTTGCTGGAAGTATTCATATTTGCTACTAAAGACCTAAACCGTAAACCTGAACTAATAAGAGTTTTTGTCATTAATTTGCCCTATTGGAACTTGAAGGCGAGCTGACCACGCCAGTTCTGTTTTCTTAGGCCATCGACCACACCCCAACATTTGCGGATCTTTACGTCGTGAAGGGAAGAATTTACAAACACGCCGGTGCCTACCAGCAAGCGTGTGAATTCCATGAGAAGGCTCGAAATTTGGATTTGGCTGACAGGTGACTCTCTATTTAGTTCTCTCTTTCGTTGTTATCCTTGATATGTTTGTTGTTTGGAGAGAATTGGTGTTGAGTGTTTGCGGCTTCTGTTGGTTTGTTCAGATTCCTCAACTCAAAGGCTTGCAGCTACATGCTGCGGGTGAATCGCACAGACGAGGCCAAGTCTGTTGCGAGTCTTTTTACGCGCCAATGCGAGTCCAAAGACGTGCCTGACACGCAGTGTATGTGGTTCGAAATCAAGATGGGCCGTGCGCGTGTGCGCCGCAAAGAATATCTCGACGCCTTGGGAGATTTTCATGCGACGATTCGTCACTTTGAGGAAATTCACGAAGATCAATTCGATTTCCACCCTTACTGCCTCAGAAAGTCAACCTTCCGCGCATACGTCGCCTTTCTGAGGATGCAAGACAAGGTCTGGTCCCACAGGTAGGCACGGCGAAAACCCTGAAGGTTAATCACTAAAAGAGACAAATTTAAACTAGTCGGCTCTTTTTATTTCTGCTTTCTTCACCGTGGTCAGGCCTTCAATGCTGCTTATCTTATGCGGTGCAACTGGGAGCCTCCTTTTCTGTTGCCAGTTTGTGATGCATCTGAAGACGTTTTGCTGCTTCATTAATTAAATTCATTGGGGTTTAGGGTTCACGGTTTCGGGTGTATTTGAGGGTTTTAGAAGAGCACTGAGGATTTCATGCTCGTTTGCTTTTTGTTGTTCAGCTACTTTCGCCAGGCTGCGCATCAAGCGTTACGAATTTACATGGCGCTTCACGATGGGTCCATTGCGCTTTCGAGCGACCAGAAAGATGAAAACGGAAAAAAGCCAGAAGCTGCAAAGGCGAAAAAAAAGTCTGCGAGTGCCAAACAACAGCAGAAACAAAAGGCGGCGGAGAAAGAACAACAACCAGTAAAATATCCCAAAGACGAACCCCTCGTTGCTGCAGAGAAAATTCTCAACCGACTCCTTTCTTGTTGCGTTACCGACGAACAGACCCATTTCGCACACTACAATTTTGCCCTTAGAAAAGGTTAGCCTCTTGCTCTTGTTGTTCTCATGGCGGCAAGCCTCATATTCTCTCTCTCTCTTTATCGGGCTAGCGGTAGTATCTGCGTGGTTTGCAGTTTGTCTCTGACTGGAAAGATAAATATCTTTTCTTTGTATTTCTGGTTAGGGGCAACCATGGCGATGGTGCTGGCTCTCGTGCGGCTGTCCAAGCTGACGCGAAGGGAGGGCCTAAATTCTTTGTTGACGCCTCTTCTCTTTCATTTCAGCAAGAAGGGTAGGCAAGACAATTAATAGCAGCACATCGTACAGACAGACGCAAACATCAAGCGTGTATTTTCCGCGTTCACGGCCCTAAGTCTCCCTTCTGTGCCCCAGGACTGCCGGCCAGGGGAGCCACAAGGGTTTTTTTAAATAGGATTATTATTTGCGTGCTACTCAATAAACTTTCCGCTCAGGAAACATTTCCAATATTCCCGAGGAGATGAGGGACATTGCAGCCTCTGCTCTCTCCTCAGCTTACGGCCGAGCGGTTTCACCGACAGAAGAATCTCTGAGGGCAGCGGGAGACTCTCTTATGAAAGAATTGATGGGAAAATGCATCGAAAATCCGCGGGACTTTGTTTTGCGAAGAAGAGGTTTGTCTGTCCCAACATTCATGCTTTTTTGGGGGGAATATAACCCTCATAGAGAGTACCAGCCGTGGCAGCATCTTGTGCTATATTTCTGAACTATCTTTTTTGTTAGATTTTCAAGTTTATTTTGCGTGTTTCCGAGCTGAGCGATTGTCTTGGGATTGAGTGTATGGTTTTTTTATGCATGAGTTTGTTGCTGAGGAGAAGGTCGTGTCTTCTGGCTGTTGGGGTGCTTGTACAGCATTCGAAGCGTTTCAGCTAGCGGGGGAGCCAGTGCCATTTGACTCTCCTCTTTTGAACTTTGAGAGATTACCGCCGCCAAGTTCAGAATCAGCAGAATCGACAAAACAACAAAGAGAAGAAGAACCTTCACTTGTAGATTGCGAAGAACTTCTCGCGGAATTGCAGCGCTCATCCAACATGCAGAATGCCTGCGAGCAGCTCAAGGTGCGTCTTATTTTTTGCTCTTCTGCTCGCCGTTTTTGCTGCAGCTAGAGCAGCTGCTCTTGCACATTCCTCCGCTGCTACTGCGTCAAGGGACGCTGGAATTGATTAGTAATTTTCCCCTCCTATTTGCTCTTGTTGGTTGTTTTCTTTCCCTTTATTCGAGCTCTTGCGATGTGCTTCTCGTCCTTGTTGTGTGGGTGCACCCCTTCTGCCTCAGAGTTGCTGCAGAGATGCATTTCCCCTCTCCGACCTTCTGCAATGTTAACTTTGGCAGCAGAGCTGCTTCGAGGTGCTCCTTGGGTAGCAGTGTGAGGGTTTTGTAGCTCTCGCTTTTCTCTCTTCCCTGCAAAGTTTCAAAGGCACCAAAATTCTTACGGCGGATTTTCTTCTGCTTGGGCTCACTGAAATTTGGAAAGAAATTTCAAGCCATAAAACGAGCGACGCAACGCAGCAGCGCGCGTGCAAGACGAGCCCAGCCCATAGACAGTCGATTCTCCTTTCTCCACCCATATCTGCACGCTTATCCGTGCGTCTTTCCTTGTCTCTGTGTGGAGTTCTCCGCACATGGGGAGCAAGAATCGTGGCAGGCAATAAGTGGCCGATAGAAAACAAGCTTGACGTATTTGTTTGCGATATCACCACCCTAGCGGCGCTCCCCAAGGTTTCCCAAATGTCTGGACACTTCCTGCCTTTCGCACGTGCAATCCCGCATGTCGTTGGCTACAATAAATTAAAACGTTTCATTTCAACTATTTTGAAGAGCGCTCCATTAGCCTCATTGCCAGAGCTCAGGCTGGGGGGGAGCCTCAGGCCTATTGAGGCCCTTGGCCTGTGGGGCTGCTGAGGCCCTGGCCTCCCGCACTCGCCCTGCCTGCTGCTGGCTATGGCCAGCACGTGCGGCCCTACTGACTTTAGAATGTGAACAGACGAGAGCAGATGGGATAATTATTTAAAATTTGTTCGCTGCATCGGACTGGCATCCCATTCAGCCTGTTGCATCCCTTTCTGTTTAGTACACTTTCAATATTTCTCCTTGATGCATGCGCTGGGCACTCGTCGTTTGTATGTTTGTGCTATTTTACTAAGTTGGGTAATTTAAACCCTTAGCAGTAAATAAACGAGAGGAATGGTTAAGTTGTGTGATGAGAAGAGCAGTAGGCCAGCACTTGTCTGCTTGGCTGGCGTCTCTGCCTAAAGAGGAGAGGCTGCCTCAATCTGAACAGAAAATTTCTTTGCCGCGGCGTTGCACTGGAAAGCCGCCTGGCCATGGGTCCTCCGGAAGGCACAGGTTTTGAGGGCAGACTTCTTTGGGATGGAGTTTCTAAATGTGGCGACTTGCTTATTACACTAGTGAACTTTCGAGTACAGCATTATTCTTGTGTACGTACACCCCGTGGGGTCTTGCTTAAAAGGGAGAGGCGACTCCCTGCCATTTAATGCGGCGTCTCCTGCCCCAAAACACTGCTTGCCAATTTCCCTTATGAAGAAATTTCGGAGGGTAAAAGAAACCGAACGGCGTGGGCAGCTTACTGAAAAAATGCATGCGTGAATGGCGTATAAGGGTGAAGCGGAAGGTCCATTCGTATGAAAGCAAGCATTACACGGCCTGACGAACGTCAGGGGAAAAACAGGAGCAAGGTAAGGACACCCAAGACAGAAACCTGCTAGAAAAGCGTTGCTTTTAAAAATAGTTTTAAATGGATACTTATAAAAAAGAAGAAAATAACAAAAATTCCCTCTAACTAACGTGCTATTAATGGGTTGGCACGTTCTAAAAAGGTGGGGTCTTCGATACCCGCAAGGCCCAAGTGCCGCCTTTCAGTTTAAAATCTTGATAGTTCTTTCTCCCCGTGCATTTGGCAATTAATGAAGCTTCTATATATATTCAGAAAGCTGCTCTGCGGTGGCGGAGGGTGATTCATAAGAGAGAAGCCTGATCGTGTATCCCAAATGCTGGTGTACATACACCCCAAAACAGGCGGCTGCTTTTGTTGAGTTACACAGAAAAGCGAAGGAAAAGCTGGAAATATAAGTTTTAAGATATTAAAGCTAATGAAAGAGCGCAGTAGCTGCTGCTGCAGAACAGGTATCAGCAGCAGCAGCAGCAGCCGCGGCTGCTGCTGCTGCTACCCTTCCCAGGCCCGCCTGCTGCTCTGGGGCTTGGGCTTATTTCCTTTTCTCGCTCCTCCCTCGGGGCACACGACGAGGGCCCCTAGAATTTAATAAAACCTCTGCAGCAGCACCCACAAGCTGCAGCAGCAGCAACACGCCTTCTGCCGCAGTGCATGCTGCTGCTGCTGCTGCTGCTGCAGCTGCTCGTTCAGCAGCAGCAGCAAACTAGCAGGAGTAGCGCAGCCCAGATTTTTTACTTTTTCTATGAAGAAGCGGCCACCGACTCCTTCCAACGGCAGCAGCAGAAGCAGCAGCAGTAGCAGCAGCAGCAGCGGCAGCAGCAAGAGTGCGTCACCAAGACTACCATCATGTAAGCTTTTCTGCAGGGTGGGGCAGGGCGCACCACTAGAGGGGCCCTGGGTGGCCGCGGCTGGTGTATTTCTGCTGCAGCTTGGCATAGAGGGTGCAGGGGCAGAGGGAGTTGCAGGTCATCGTGGGTGTCTGCGTGGGTTCGACTCCCAGCGTGGCCTGCAGCAGCAGCAGCAGAAATTTCTGTCTCACCCTTTTGCTTTCCTCCCTTCTGAAGGGTGGCCATTAGGGGAGCTCGCAGTCAAGCGGCTGTTCTTGCCCCCTTCCCTCTCAGCCTCTGGGTGCCTCATGGGTAGCCTGTCAGCTCCTCAGGGGGCGTCCCTCTTGTGCTTCTTTGGTTGAGTTTTGGATTTTCTGTGCTTTTCTTCTCTCCGAAGGGTTTGTGGGGAGGGTCGTTAGGCCTTGGGCTGGGCGGGTGTGGCTGGGGGTTTGGCTGCTGCGTCTCTATGTCTGCGTTGCTGTTTGCTGCTGCTGCTGCTGCTTCTGCTGCAGAGAACCACACGAGAAGAAGGATTCTGACGTTATATTTATGGCTTTTCTCTGTCTCCTTGGGGCGCCGTCTGAGTGTCGCCGTCTGTCCCTCCCCGTCGTGTCTTGTGTGGGAGACAAGTCAACTGTCTCTTTTAATACCCTAAATATTCGCGTCTGTTCGTTGAGCCTTCTGTCTCCTTCTGTCTCTTCCAGCCGGGGAGCCTCTCTAGTCCTCGCGCTTTCTCGGGCGTGCGGAGCGTCGCTCTTGTCTCCCTCGGCTGCTGCTGCTGCTGCAGCAGCAGCAGCTGCAGCTGCAGCTGCAGCAGCAGCAGCAGCAGGAGCAGCAACAGCAGCAGCAGCAAAGGCTTGTGCTTGCTACTCATGGGTAACAACGGGAGCTCGGCTCCCCCCCTGGCGTCGCAGGGCCCCTTTGGGGACCCTCGCCTCTCTGGGGCTGACGTTCTGCGCGGAGCAGCTGGCGCCCCATCCACAACAAACCGTGCGTATCTCTCTGTCCCTTTTGCTGTTTGTTCTCTGTCTCTTTTGCTGCTGCTTTTCCGTCTCTTCAGGATGTCGATGTGCTTTTGATTGACTGTTTATTTATCTCCTTTTGTCTCTTGCTGCAGTGACGCTCTTCCAGCGCCGCCTCATGGCCATTCGCGCGGCTTCCGCGGGCCCCCAGGATTTCTCCGGCTCCCTCGCCCTCCCCTTGCGTTGCGACGCAGCAGCAGCAGCAGCAGCAGTAGCAGCAAGCAGCAGCAGCAGCAGCAGCGGCTTGGCCCTTCAGGATGGAGGCGACCTTCCCCACGCGCTGTGCCGCTCGTGCTGCGCCCGTGCGAGGAGCCAAGGGGCAGGGGGCCCCTCAGGGCCCCCTTTGCTGCTTGGTGGTTTAGAGGCGCTGAGGGCGGGAGATGAGCCCCAGGCTGTCTCCGAATTGTCTCCTTCGTCTCCTCCACCCACAAGGGCGGAGGGGGGCAGTATTTCCTGCAGCAGCTGCAGCACGTGCAGCAAGGTCGTAGGAGGCCAGCAGCAGCAGCAGCAGCAGCAGAGCGATGCTGCTGTTGCCCTTCTGCCCGGGCAGACAGCAGCAGCTCCGCATACACTCTGTGCTGCTGGAGTTTGTGGTGGCTTGGCCCCCCCGCCGAGGGCTCTTAGCAGCAGCCGCTGCAGCAGCGAGGGCCCCAGCGCGGATGCCTCTTTCCTCGTGGAGACAGATTTGTTGCCTGCTGCGTCTGCAGCAGCAGCAGCAACACCAGGTGGTGCAGCAGCAGCAACAGCAACAGCTGGTGCGGCAGCAGCAGCAACAGCTGGTGCAGCAGCAGCAGCAGCAGCAGCAACATCCGCATTAGCAAGCCTGCATGCAGAGCAAGCTGCTGGCGCTCGCCCTGCCCTCTCAGCAGTGGAGCTCGTAGAAAATGTGGCTGAGGCCCTGGGGGGCCTCAGCCACACAAAGAAGTCGCCGCTGCCCCTCGGGGCCTCCGCCTCTGGTGCTGCCCCCAACGCCAGCAGGCTGCCGATGCAGACGCCTGCCCTAAGCAGCAGCAGCAGCAGCAGCAGCAGCAGCAGCGTGTACCGGTCTCCTCCTCCTCCCGCCGAGCCGCACTCTGTGGATTTCTACGTAAAGAACTTTTGGAAGATAGCAAAGTCGCAGAATGATTTGGAGTCTCCTACGTTGGGCCACTGCAGAGGCTTTTCCTTCCGGCTGTTGCTACACCCGAGGGGCACGATGGGGACTGACTCGGAGGCATCGCATTTGTCTGTTTTTCTGGAAGCAGTTCGCCAAGATTGGTATCCTGAGGATTGGGTCTTTCCCAATGTACGCTTCGAGCTGACCGTCGTGAACCTCCGAGATCCGAAGCTGAGTGTCACCTCTTGGGCGCATTGGAGCTTCTCAAGCGAAGCCACAAGTCGGGGCTGGCAGAAGATGATTTCGCATGCAAGGCTGACGCGTCAGGCAGGGTTTTTGGACGACGAGGGGACCGTTCTTGTGCGGGGAAAGGCGGAGCCTCCTTTTCCTTGTCTCTGGTCGCGGGGGTCACTCTATAGGCCGCATAGGGCCTGGGAGTACATCCCGGAGAGGGCAGCCAAGGCGCTGGAAGAAGTCTCCTCTTCCTGCTCGGCGGCTGCAGCGGCGCTCAGTGGAGGTGCGGCAGCTGCGGGAGGCCCCATGGCGCCCTCGGCCACGCAGAGGCTCAAAACCCCAACTGCGAGTTTGTTGTCTTATGTGGATCCCATTGTCCCCGCCCTCGAGCCCACACTCGGGGCAGATTATGTCGCTCTCTTCGTACACGTGAGAATACACACTTCTTCCACGTTCTCCCTTAGGGTTTAGGGTTTAGGGTTTGTAGATTAGGGTTCAGAGTTTGTGGTTTGTGGTTTAGGGTTTGTGGTTTAGGTTTTGTGGTTTAGGGTTTGTGGTTTGTGGTTTAGGGTTTGTGGTTTGTGGTTTGTGTTGTATGTGTGTGCAGTGTTTGTTCCACCTGTGTGAGTTTCGTCGTCACATTTATTTGTGGAAGGCGGACATGCTCGATTTGCCGTCTCCCGACGCGTTGGCACGTGACGCTTCATTAGCGGCATCAATTCCCTCCTTTGCTGACGGGTCCTTAATTGGGGCTTTGCAGCACACGTTCGCCTACATGCAGCTGTGGCCCGTGACGGTCGCATGCAGACGGCTGCAGCAGCTGGCGAGAGACAGCGGCTCTGTGCGAAAGGAGATTTGCCCCTCGGAGGTCTGGAAGTGGTATGGCTCTGAACTCTTCCCTAAGAACAGTCCAACAAGAAGGGCGCCGCCGCTGCCCCTGGCAGGAAGCGTGGGCAGCAGGAAGCTCGCCTTTTGCTCCCTCTGTCACAGATGCACCTGCTGCTGCAGGTGCAGCAGCAGGCCGCAGCAGCAGCAGCAGGGCAGTGGCAACGCGCAGCAGGGCGTCCTGCAGGGAGCAGCATCGGGCAACAGCAGCAGCAACGCCTATGAACCTCAAAGGTCGCTCAGCCCCACGCAGCAAACTGCAGCAGCTACGCCAGGCAGCGGCAACGGGGAGGCAGATGGCCTCGATGAGGATCTGAGCAAGACAGACAGAGACACTTGCCTCTGCTGCGACTTGGTCGACAAGTGCGTCTGCTCCTCTCCCTCTGTCGCTGCGTGCATGCACTTTGTAGTGTATGTACAGTGTGCAATTTGTGGTGTACGTACAGTGTGCAATTTGTGGTGTATGTACAGTGCGTTGGTGCTATGTTGTTTGGTTTTTCAGGTACCCCGAGGCGATGGAGGGGATGCCTCCTCAGCCAAACATAAAGTGTGTGCTGAAGGCCTTGCACCTCCACGACCTGCAGAAGCTGGACACGCCCGATCCTTTGGTGAAGGTGCATGTGGAGTTGTTTTCTCTGTTGATGCGCGAAATCACAAAGGCGAGTTTAGAGGCCAAGGATCCTGCGGACCACCACAGACGAAGTGACCTTGCTGCTGGTGAAGAGGGAGGCAGCAGCAGCAGCATCTGGGATGCGGAGACGCCTCATTATACTTCTTGCGACCATCTCGAGGCAACCTGCCACGAGCTCTTCTGCTCCTCGGACAGGTCCATTGGACTCATGGCGCCGTAAGCCTCGCCTGCTGCTGCTGCTTTTGCTGCTGCTGCTGCTGTTGCTGCTGCTGCTGGTTATGATTCTGTTGGTGTTGGCGCTGTTGGCTGTTTGCGGTTAGGCGGGGATGAGGCACTGAGCTCTGCTTGGTTTATTTTAGAGTTTAGGATGTTTAGTGTCTGTTCAAGTGTGTGTTTGTTGTGTGTTGGATGGATTGTGTCTCCGTTTGTGTCTGTTTGTCTCCTTTTCCCCTGATATTGTGTCTCCTTCTGACTCCTTTTGTCTCTGCTTTCTCTTAGGGACGGGACGCCAGACATATCCGCAGGTTTCACTCGTTGTCGCCACGTGCATTCGCTGCAGAAGGCCTTAGAAAGTTGCGGCAAGGCCTTGCAGCAATACCCCGAAGTTCTCTTTGTGTATCTCCAGTCGGCCAAGCAAAGCAAGAAAGGGGAATTATTTGATGCTCCTCTGCGGCTCGACGCGCACGGGCTGCTGCAGCTGCGGCAGGCGGGTGCAGCAGCAGCAGCAGCAGGCGGCGGCGGCGCTGCTCCCCCTGCCCCCGGCTTGGTGGGTGAAGGAGGAGGAGGCAATGGGGGTGCTGCTGGTGTAGGGACAGCAGCAGATCGAGACAGGCAGAGACGGCGTCTCCGTAAGAAGCTTCAGTTGTCTCGCAAAGGAGGCAAATTAGGGAGAGAGCTGGAGGAGGACAGTGAGGCCTCAGAACCTGATGGGATCGATTTCAGCGAGGAGGAAGAACTCGTCTCCGCGGGCCTTGCGGGGCCTTCTGCCTGCTGCAGGAACGGCAAAAACCCTGCTGCTGCAGCAGCAGCAGCAGCAGCGCCTGGCGGCCCCTCCCCTACGAGTGGGGGAGGCGAAAGGATCGGCGGGCAAGAGAAATGGTATTCTTTGTTTGCTCTTTTTATTCGCGAAGGAGACGTAAGAGGAGAAGGCTCGGGCGCCAGCACCAGCCACTACCTCCTCCTCAGGCCTGAAGAAGACGGCCCCTGGTTTCGCATAGGCGACGGCCGAGTGGAGCGTCTCAGCACCAAAGTTGATTTTACAGAGTGGAAGTGCCACAGAGATTTCTTCTGTGGAGGGGCGGTGTACATTGCTGAGGATTATATTGATGCTATTCAGGCAGGAGAAGTCGACCTTTCGGGAGACCTGAGGGAGCTGAACCCTTGGCTCTATTATAGAGTCCTCTATGAGCTCGGAATCACAGAGACGGAAATCAAACGTCCGTGGCTCGTCCCACAGCAACAGCAACAGCAGCAGCAGCAGCAAACTCAACCGCCGCAGGATGCGTCGGCGAAAACGCAGCAACAAACGGAGCAACCAACTGCTGCTGCGCCAACTAAAGACACAACAGCAAAAGCAGCAGCAACACCAGCAGCAACGCCAGCAGCAGCAGGAGACGCACTAGCAGCAGATGCACAAGAAGCAACAGCAGCATCTGCAGAAGCAGCTTCAGCTGATGAGGTGAGGGAGGAGACAGCTAATGAACAGAAGGCTGAAGGCGAGTTGCCCCGAGGCCCCCAGCCCCCTCCCTCAGGGACAGTCCAGTTACCTTCCAGTGCAGGCGGCTCTGCTGCTGCAGCAGCAGCAGCAGCAGCAGCAGGTGAGGATTTGTCGAATGCAGCTACGGAGGCCCGGCTGCAAGTGCTGAAGCCCGTGGCTTCTTGGCTTCTGTCATTGGTGGAGGAGAAGGCTCAGCTTGCTGCTGCTGTAGCTCTTGCAGGCGAGCAGCAGCAGGAGCAGCAGCAGCAGCAACAGGAGTCGCAGCAGCAGCAGGAGACGCAGCAGCAGCAGCAAGAGAGGAAGGCAGCAGCAGAGCGTGCTTTCAGCCTCGTGGAAGAAGAAGAACTTCTGGTGCTGCACGAGCTTCGCCATGCAATCGCTGAAATATTATTGGATGAGTGGGTCGACCGCTTCTGTCCCCAAACAGCAGCAGGAGCAGCAGCAGCAGCAGCAGGTGTTGGGCCTTCTTGGGCAGCGTCTTCTCCGCAGTGTTTTAATCTGCTGACGCCTGAGGGTCGACTGTTGGTGACTGACTTGGTGGTTGCGTTGAACGAGCCTCTTTCTGTCCTTGTTGATGTCGTCGCCTCTCTGGCCAGAGAAGTTTCTTCTTACCTCCAAGAAATGCACCTCAAAGCGGCTCTCTTCCACAGACAAAAACTCAGACAGAAGGCTGCTGCTGCTGCTGCTGCTGCAGCCGCTGCTGCCCCTGGGGATGAGAACGCAGCCTCTGCAGCAACCGAACCATCGCCCGAACCAGCAGCAGCAGCAGCAGGCGTTGAGGCAGTGGATGCTGAGGAGTTGGCGCAGACTGCCCAGGCGCAGCAGACGGTGATAGCTCGGCTGTACGACCTGTGGCATTGCTGCTGGACGTGCATAAGTGAGGTGTCTTCGCTGCTCTCGAGGCAGCAGCAAACCCCACAGGCTGCTGCTCTTCCCCGCCACCCGTTCTTCTCTCTTGCCTTCAACGCGGCAGCAGCAGCGGCAGCAGCTGCAGCAGGAGCAGCAGGAGCAGCAGGAGTGGAGACACCCCAGCGGGCTCACTGGCTGCGTCGAACGCAGCTGCTGCTGGCCTTAGAGCGCCGCGACCCTCGGCAGGACGACGCTGGGCTTGACGTGTCTCTCGATGCGATGTCCTGTCTGCGGAGACACTTGGGCCCTCTGCCTCCTCTGCGGGAGATGCGGGCGGCCCTGCGCAGCAAGCGGCGTCTCACCTCCGTCTTACGGAGGCCCTACGAGGTGGCGAAGGCGTACTATGACCTCAACGGCCAGCACGACGTCGAGGCTCTTCTCTTCCAGGAGAACCTACCAGTGCCGTGGAATTATGTGGCCTTCTACCCCCTCAGACCTGACGGGGAAGACCCACAGATCCTTGCTGCTGCTGCAAGCAGCAGCAGCATCAGCACCACCAGCAGCAGCACCACCAGCAGCAGCGCCAGCAGTGGCTGCTGCATGCATGGGAAGCCGCCCCTGGCTCTGCCTGGGGCTGTTAGTGACGTTTTGGCCTCAATTTTGGCCTCCGTCCTCCGTTGCTCCCCGAGAGGCAGAGACGACGCAGCGCCAGCAGAAGGAGTTATTGCTGCTGACTGCAGCAAACTGTTTGCTGCGCTGCAGCACGACGCTCAGCTGTACTTCCACTGGGGGCCGCCGCAGCAGCAGCCGGCTGCTGCATCCCACGCATCAACACCCAACGCTTGCCCCACATGCGCCGCTTGCCAGACGGGCGCTGCTGCTGCTGCTGAAGGCAGCAGCAGCAGCAGCAGCGATGTAGCAGCAGGGCTCGCGGCTGCACAGAAGAGCAGCACGAGCCACTCTGCGCCGTCGGGAGGCGGCGACACTGCGCTAGCAGCAGCAGCAGCAACAGCACCAGCACCAGCACCAGCAGCAAGTAAGAAGCGGAAAGCAGCAAGAAGTGGTGGGGCCTCAGGGGGAGGCCCCGCAGAGAAGGATTCGTTGGTGCCGCTGCTGGACTCGCTGCTACCGAAAGTGGTTTTCACACAGGCAGCAGCAGCGACGGCGGACCCTCGTCTGTTTCTGCTGTCTCTGTCTCTTTTGTCTCCTCTCCACAGCAGCAGCAGCAGCAGGGAGACCTCGTCTGCCCTGGCGCTGCTTGCATGCAGCGACGGCAGCGAGGGCCTCTGCAGCCGCGCAGCCGCAGCAGCAGCAGCAATTGGGGCTGGCATGTCAGCTGGGTATCCCCCAGCGTCTCCTGCTGCAGCATCTCTCTGCTCCGTGCCCTTTCGGTTTGGGCGTGGAGGCGACCATCTCGCATGCAGCAGCAGCAACAGCGGCGGCGGCGCTGCGCTGCTGCCTGGGGCTGGGGGCTCCCACCTGAACCCTGCAGCAGGCTGCCGGAACCTGGCAGCAGCAGATCAGTGGTCCCAGCTGCTGGACATTGGCATTCTTGTGGGTCAGGACGTGCGAGGCCTTGAGGGCTTCTGCGTGGAGGAGTCGCTCCCCATCCGCCATCGCCTCCTCGTGAGGCGTAGTGACCCCTCAGGGTCACCTCTGACAGTCCGCAGGCTGCACTGCGCCATTCGCCGCGTGCTGCTCTCGCAGCTTAGCCGCCTGGCCCCCGAAAGCAGCAGCAGCAGCAGCAGCAGTGACGATTCTTGGGGATTTGTCGGGCAGATGGCTGGCAGCGAGGCTGCTGGGTGGAGAGACACCGAGCTCGCATTTAGTTATGTGCCAAATGCATATGATGCTTTTCTTCTCTACGCACTCAGACCCGATCAAGACCCTATCCGAAGAGGTCAGTTTAGAATAAACAAACTGCAAAAATAAAAATAAAACAGCAGCTAAGGCCGCCTGGGGCCCTGACTTTATCGTGCATGCACACACAGACGCACGTAGCCTCGCAACATGTAGCAGCCAGTTGCTGTTTGTGGTTTGTGGTTTGTGGTTTGGGCTGTTTGCATGGAAAGTGGATGCGTGCCGTTAGCATCGCCTCTTGCTGCACTTTTTCTCCGTCTCTCTTTGCCCCCCTGTCTGGCGTCTGGATGCTGGCTGGCTGTCTCTGCGCCCACTTAGGGTTTAGGGTTTAGGGTTTAGGGTTTAGAGTTTAGAGTTTAGGGTTTAGGGTTTATTGTGGATGGATTGTTTTGTCAGGTCGTCGTCGTTTTACGTTGATGGAGGCGAGTGAGTTGGTAGAGGCTTACTGCGACCAGAAGCGTTTGTTGGTAGACGCAGGGGCCCCCGACGTGACGGTCCTCATAATGGGGGCCCCTGCGCGTTGCTACCAATCTTGTCTGAGCAGCGGCTCCGAGGCTTTCCCCCTGGACAACGCCTCTGAATATCCTTTGTTGATATTTAAATGGTTTTCTCCAGACTCGGTCGATTTGTTGTGTCTTGGGGCCCTCGTGTGCGACGCCAAGCAGCAGCTGCAGCAATATGTGATGTCGTGGCTGCTGCCGCTGGCAGTGGAGCGCGGCCTGGTGTCTGTACACCAGCAGCAGGCGTTGGAGGGGGGCAGCGAGATGCTGTTGGTGTTGGAAGAATGCCACATGCGGACAGTGCAGAACATCCGCCGCTGGTCCTGCGCCATCCGAAAAATAAACAAAAAGGCAGGGGATGTGATCCTCGTACAGCCCAAGGTGTCTATAGAGTCCCCTGCCTCCATTCGCCACAGAGAGGCAGCGGCTCTGTTAGACAGAGTGAAGACACTAGAAGGGTTTGTAGAGGCTGAGCTCGATGGCCTGGCTGCTGCTCTCCCGCCTCTAGCAGCTTCAGCAGCAGCTGCTGCCAATGGCGCGGGGCATTTGTCCTCAGAGAGTCTCCTGCTGGGGGCCGCAGCAGAAGGCGGTGGCCCTTCCTCCTACGCAGCGGCGCCTTCAGGCAGTTTGCTGCTGGCCAGTGCAGGCAGCGGCCTGACTGGCGTCTCCCTGGAAGGAGACGAGGCGGAGGAGGGAGGGGCGGCAAAGCGCAAGAAGAAGAAGACGAAGAAGACGATCCCAAGGGCTTCGATCCCTTCCAACAAAAAGAGCACCATCGCAAGACTTGCAGAAGACAGAAGAAGGGAGGAAAAGGAGACACTTGGAGGAGACAGAGATTTGTCTCCTGAACCCTCCATCCTCTCACCCTCATCCTCAGCCATTGCCGAAGACGAGAATGCCACACCTGCAGCAGCAGCAGCAGCAGCGCTGGGGACGCAAAAGGCAACGCCGGCAGCAACAGCCAAAGGCAAGGGGACCCCTACAGGAGGGAGGAAAGAAGATGCAGCTGCTGCCGCTGCTGGCACCTCCGAGTTGGCACGCGATGCACAAACGACGCGCAGCAAGAAGCAGCAGCAGCAGCAACAGCAGCAGCAGGAGCAGGCTGCTGAGGCACGTAGCAAAGGGAAGGACTCTACAAAAGGCGCTGCTGCAGCAGCAGCAAAGTCACAAGATAAGAAGCTAACAGCAGCAGCAGCTCAAACTTCTCAGCAGCAGCAACGGTCTGCTGGAACAAAAGCCGCAGGAGCAGCAGCTGCAGAGCAGCTGGGAGACAGCACGGCAGCAGACACCCGACGGACGAGGGAAAAGGCGCAGCAGCAGCAGCAGCAGCAGAAACGTGCCGCTGCTGCTGGCGCGGCTGCCCAGCCTTCATCTGCTGCAGCAGCAACGAAGTCATCTCCTGCAGGTGCTGCTGCAGCTTCTCCACAGGCAGACACAGCAGCAGCAGCAACAACCGCAGCAGATTCGAAGAAGGGAGCAGTAGCAGGTGCAGCAGCAAGCCAAAGAGGAAGAGTTGCTGACGCACAGCGACGAGGGGCCAGTGCAGCACCAGCACCAGTAGCACCAGCAGTGCCTGGTGGCAGCACACGCCAAACTGCAGCAGCAGGTGCAGCACGAGGGTCACCTACGCGCCTGCAGCAGCAGCAAGAAGCGGCTGCTGCAGCAGCTGGCGCGGAGGCCGGTGATGGAACGAGCAGCTCTGTTGCCGAGAGCAGGGTCAGCAGCAGTGCAGCAGCAGCAGGAGGCGAGGGGTCTCCCCCGATGTCTCCTTCCTCTGAAGCAGCAGCAGCAGCAGCAGATCTGCCATTTGCTTACCTGCTGCGGCCAGAGTCTCTTGCCACGTTGCAGCAACTGTCTCTTTCCCGCAACGTCGAGACGGAGACACTTCGGTTTCTAGCAGCAGACATTCTTCAAGATGTCCTGCTGCACATTAGTGGAGAGGCAGACACTGGAGCAGCAGCAGCAGCAAACCAGCAGCAGCAGCAGCAACCTCCTGCTGCTGCTGCGTCTTCGGCAGCGGACTGGCTCGACGCTTGCCGAGCCACCTCAGCCTCAACTCCAGCAGCAGCAACAGCAGCAACAACAACAGGAGCAGGTGCCGTCCCTGCAAAGCGGACAGCAACAGCAGCAGCAGCAGCAGCAGCAGCAGGTGCTGCCAGGACGTCCTTTGACAGTCCCCTGGCGAGCGACGTGCTGCTGGAATCGGTCGAGTTGTTAGAGTGGATTTGCGCAAGTTGCCTCAGCAGCCAGCAGCGGCCTTTGTTTGCGAAGCAGCTGCAGATACACCTGGAAACGGCATTAGTTAATTGCCTAGACTGCAGCAGCAGTGCAGTAGGCGGCGCAGCAGCAGCAGCAACAACAACAGCAGCAGCAAGCAGCGGAGGGCGGTGCAGCAGCAGCTACAGCGGGATCGCTGCTCCCGGCGGGGGAAGAAAGGGGGGTGGCTCCTACGGCCTTGAAGGGGCCCTGGGTCCTACGGAGACAAGATTCATTGCCTTCCAGCGTCTCCTCAACCCTCGGCGCAGAGCCACTTGCGAGCTTTTTGCTGTATTGGCTGTGGCAAGGGGGGGCCTTATCATCTCCAGGAAGCTTCTTGCTGCCCAGTGCCTCTCCTTCCTCGACAGACACTCCACAGCAGCAAACAGCAGCAGCAGCAGTAGCATCTTGCGGATTGCTGCAGTTGTTAGCATGTGGCTGGTGCTGGGGCCTCGGCACCTGGCGCGTCTCGGCGATTCTCAGCAGGGCCGTCGCTTTGTGGATTCTGCCTTGCGAAAGCTATCCGATTTCTGTGCTGCCAAGGCTCCCTTAGCAATCAACTCTGCAGCTTCTTATCCTTGCGTGTTGCCGCTTCTCTCCTCTTCTGAGGGCTTCTTCTCTCCGGCTGTGGCGGCTGCTGGGGGCGTCGAGGCCCTCGTCGCCTGGGCCACGGGGGCCCTGCTCAAGTGGCTGCAAATCTTCAAGTCCACGCAGCTGACGCTCCCCCGCACTACGGAGGTTCTCTCTACCCTCAGTGCCCTGCAGCTGCCCTCCGTCCTCTCAGGGCCCCAGCAGGCTGCTTCCCTGGCAGGCGCTGCTGCACTTGAGGCACCTGCAGCACAAGCAGCAGCAGCGGCAGCTGCTGCTGCTGCTGCTGCGGGATCGCCTGCACTGTCCAGCGTGCCTGACGGGTCCGCGGGAGACGCAGAGTGGGAGGAGACAGACAAAAAAGCAGCAGCAGCACCGGCTCTTTGGTCGCAGGTAGCAGAGGGCCGCTCTACACCCTACAGGCCGGGCCTGCCTTGGGTTGCTGCTGGCGGCTCTGCAGCAGCCGTTGGCTCTCCTGCAGCAGCAGCAGCAGCAGGAGAGGACGGGTCTCCGCGTCGAGGAGGGGCAGGGCGAGGGAAGGGCGGCAGCAACAGCAGCGAGAGTTGCGTCCTTGTGGAGACGATAGATGAGAGGGAGGACAGCGATTCTGACACAGACGATCTTTTCGTTGACTCGAGCCTTCCGCCTGTCCACAAGCTGCTGGGGGAGCAGCAGCAATTCGGCAGAAGCAGCAGCAGCAGCAGCAGCAGGCGGGTGTACAAGAAGGCCGCGCCCTACGTGGTGGGTGAGGGGGCCAGCTGGCTGGTCCTCTGCAAGCCCGCATTTTGGCACTGCTCAGGCCTTGGCAAAAATCGCGCTGTCTCTGTCCCTAAGGTGGCAACCACGCAGGAGATTGAGGAGGCACTCGCCCACATCAGCATCGACGATCTGGTCACGAGTGGCAAAGTAGAGAGCTTTCACCTCTACCTTATGAAAAAAGTAGGTGGAGATACACCACACTGTCTCTCCTCTTTTTGGTCTCCTGTCTCTCATGCTGCTGCTGCTGTCTCTCATGCTGCTGCTGCCCCCTTGCTGCTTCTGCTGCTGGTTGGTTGTTGGTGGCTTGTGTTGGTTTGTTTTGTGCTGCTACCTTGTGTCTCCTCCTTTGCCTTCTGAGTGGAAAGAGAACGTTTCCTCAGAATCTTTTGGCTTGCTGCTGCTGCTGCACTTGCTGCTGCCTGGTGTACTGGTGTGTTGCTGCAGTATCCTCGGTTGGAGACAGTGCGTCGTTGGGACGAGATGGAGTGTGGGCTCTGCCACCGCACCGACTTGGAAACCTCAGGCTCTCTCCTTGTCGCTAAGACGCGCCGGTCGGTCTCTTCCCGCTTCCTGCTGCTGCTGCTGCTGCTGCCTTGCCCCGCAGTGTGTGTCTGCTGTCTCGGGGTGCTCTGCGTGTTTGTGTGTGTGTCTATTCTGTGTGTTTGTGTGTGTCTTGTGTGGGGTCGTGTGCAGTGCGCGGGAGTTGATATTTGAGCAGTTCCGGAGGCGCTCTGTGCACAAGGAATATTTGCTGCTTTGCCACGGGAGGCTCGGCAAAAATTACGCGAAGATTGACCACCCAATTGCCACGCGGTGAGACACAACAACCTCTTCTTACAATTCGTCTGTCTCCTCCTCTAGCTTGTGGCTCTTCCTTTCTCTGTCTCCTGCTGTTGCTTGTGTCTCCTCCTTTGTCTCTCCCTCCTCTCTCTGTCTCCTGTTGCTGCTTATGTCTCCTGCTGCTGCATATGTCTCTTCCTCACTGTCTCTCCTTGCTGCTTGTATCTCCTGTTGCTGCCTGTGTCTCCTGTTGCTGCTTATGTCTCCTCATGTTTCTTGTTGGCATGTTGTTGTCTGTGTGTTGTTTGTCTTTCAGTGATTTTGACTCATTGCGGTCCAAGAGCCACTTCTCGGAGGTTGTTGGTCCTGACCAGGGGGGAGAGGAAGCTCTCACGGAGTACCAACTCCTCAAGGTGTACAGACTCCGCCGCCCACTCGACCCGAAGGTCTCTGCTGCGATTGCTGCTGCTGCCAGGCTTACTGCAGCAGCAGCAAGCAGCAGCAGCAGCAGCAGCAGTAGCAGTAGCAGCAGCAGCAGCGGGACGAAAAGTGCTGCTGCAACAGCCACGCAGCAAAGGAGTAGGGACGGGGGAAAGGCAGCAGCAAGCAACAGCAAAGAGTTTGTCTATACACCAGAATTCAGCTTCTGCAGAGTCAAAATCCACACGGGCCGCACACACCAAATCAGGCAAGGAGACACTCTTTCTTCCTCCTCCCTCTCGGTCTCTCTGTCTGTGTCTCTCTCTTTGTGTCTCTGTCTTGTCTCACTGTCTGTCTCTTTCTCTCTGTCTGTTTCTGTTTGTCTCAGTCTCTGTCGGTCTCTTCTGTGTCTGTGTGTTATCTGTCTCTCTGTGTGTCTCTCCGCTCCATTGTTATGTTTCTGATTGCTCACTTTAAACTTCAGGGTTCACTTTCGTCACATCGGGCATCCGTTGGTTGGAGACACAAAGTACTGTGACTCAGCAAAAGCAGCAGTAGACAGAAGTTGGTGCGGGCGAATGTTTCTGCACTCTGCCGTTTTGGCATTTGACTCCCCGGACTCAGCAGAGAGACGCCCTATTCGGGTCTCTTGTCCCCTGGCGCCTGAACTCCTAGCGGTAAGAGACAAACAGCAGCAAAATAACACACACATATTTTACTGGCTCTCCTTCCTGTTGCTTGCAGCTTGCTGCTTGCTGCTGGTTGTTGGGGACAGCAGCAGGGAACGCGGAGGAAGGTGTTTGCTGTGTCTCTCTGCTCCCTTTGGAGCTCTTGCTGCACTTGTGCTTCTTGCTGTCTCTTCTGTCTGTCTCTTCATGTGTGGCTTCTTGTTTTTTCTTGCTGTCTCTTTGAGGGCCTTCAGTGGATTGTTGGATTTGGGGCTTTGCATGCGTTGCGGGTCTTGTGCTTGCAAGTGTCGTCAGCACGTTTCTCTGCTGTCTCCTTTGCTGCTGCAGGCCCTCGAGCACGAGCTTGTCTGTATTGAAGACCTTACAGCGGGAAAAGAGACAGAAGATGCCACGGAGACAGCACCAGCACCAGCAGCAGCAGAACCGTCGTCTCCTTTAGACAGACGCTTCCCCTCTCCTACCAGCAAACCTCCTGCTGCTGCGGATGCAGCAGCAGCAGCAGGCTCCCCCTCGGTACGAAGCGCACCTGCTGCAACAGGCGGCACATTTGCTGCTGTTGCTGCCTCTGCTGCTGCAGTGGGCTCGACACCGAGCGCCTCAGCAGCAAAAGCAGCAGCAGCAGCAAAACGCAGCAGCCACACGCCTCCTTCATCGCCTCCGCTCCCAGCAGCAGCAGCAGCAGCGAGGTCCTCGTCTCCACCAGTGTCTGCAGCAGCGCAGCACGAAGAGGAAGCAGCAGCAGCAGCAGCAGCAAACGAAAAAGAAGCGGATCAGAGACCCGCGGTAGCTCCCAAGGACGAGGAAGCAGCAGCCCCTCCTCCGCAGCAGCCAAGTGAAGCAGCAGGAGATCTGAGGCGGCAGCAGCAGCAGCTGCACGAGCTGCCTCCGCCGTTGCAGCAGGCTCTGCAGCAGCAGCACCAGCACCAGCAGCAGCAGCAGCAGATGTCTCCTTTGGCTGCGTTTGCGGGCACAGAGGCGCCGCCTGTGTCTTGGGGTGTACGGGGATCTGCCGAGATGTTCACAGACGCAGCAGCAGCAGCAGCAGCAGCAGCAGCAGGCGGCCCTGCAGCAGACCCTGGAGATTGGGTAGAGCGGAGCCCTTGGGGCTTTAGGGCCTACACAGCGGAGCTGACGAGCTGCATGCGACTTGGGCCTCACAAGCTCGAAGACCCAATGGGTGAGAGAAAGACGCGCTGATGCTGCTGCTGCGGTTGCTGCTGCTGCGGTTGGCAGGAGCAACTTGCTGGAGATGTTTGTGTGCTGCGCTTGTGGGGCTTGTGGGACGTTTTGCAGGAATTGGCGCTGCACTCAACTCGTGGGCATTAAGTGAGGCCTCGCCCTTCCGCCGGCATGAGGCCCTGCAGTATTGTCTCTCGATGAGCCAGCAGCAGCAGCAGCAGCAGCAGCGAACCCTCATGTTGCTGCTGCTGTCTGTAAGGCGCTGTCTCCTGCGTCTTTTTCGCATCTGCGGTAGACGCACCGGCAGCAGCCTGGGAGCCCCTCTGCTTTTTATCTCCTTTGAGCGTTCTTCTGGCCAGCTGCGGCTGCCGCCAACGCAGCAGATGCATGAAGATACAGCAGCAACAGCAGCAGCAGCAACTGCAGCAGCAGCAACTGCAGCAGCAGACCCCGAAGGCGCCGTCCCTACTCCGCCTAAGGGATGGTGTTTGCTGTTGCAGGCAGCAGCAACAGCAGTGGCTCAAGATATTCTCTGTTACTCTACAGACTCAGGCAGCACCCTGACCCTCCTGCTGCTTCCTGAAGGAGAGCAGGAGCTGGCGCAGCTGCAGCAGCAGCAGCAGCAACAGCAGCAGCACGGATTGCCTCCCCGCACAGCAGCAGCAGCAGAAGCCGTTGCTGCTCTCTGGAGCAGCCTCAGCCAGCTGGTCACTTCGGGCTGTGGCTGGCGCTGCTTGGCTCGCGCGGTGCCAAATGCAGCAGCAAAGACACCCGGTGCTGCTGTTGCTGGTCCCCTCGTCTGCAGCCCCCTGCTGCGCACTGCGCAACCTCTGGGGGCCTTGCGCCCACAGCTGCTTCCTGCTGCTGCGAAGCTCATGGATCCACACCTGCCACCGCAGCAGCAGCACCAGCAACACCAGCAGCACGTGCTGTTCCTCCAGCAACAGCAACGACAACATCAGCTACACGCAGAGGATGCGATGGGTGAGGAGCAGGATGGGCTCTTGCTGCTGCAGCAGCAGCAAGAGCAGCAGCAGCAGCACGGATTTGTTGCTGCAATGCGGCAACAGCAGCAGCAGCAGCAGCAGCAGCAGCAGCAGCACGCGAAGGGCATACGTATTCCGTCGATAGACCCCATCGGGCTGCAGCAGCAGCAGCAGCAGCAGCAGCAGCAGCAG
>NPHX01000529.1:441926-456082 GCA_002271815.1 Eimeria falciformis
ACTCAGCCAGGCGAGCAGCAGAAAGTGCAGCAGCAGAAGCCCCGTGGGTTTGGCGAGCAGCAAACTGCACCTCCCCTACTGCGACTGTGACCGCTTGTGTCTGAACGTCCCCATCCTCTCCAGCAGCAGCAGCAGCAGCAGCAGCAAGTGTGCGCATACAGTGGAAGCTGGTGCTGCGTTGTATCTGTGCTGCTGCAGTTTGGGGATAGCGTCGCGTTTTGGGGTGTGGGAGTGTCTGCTTTATTTGCTAAACTTGCTGCACAGCCACCGCGTGTCGCACTCCATCCTCTCCATGGGCCTCCTCCACGGATTTGTTCTCTGCGAACGCCGCAGGGAACAAATCCTTAACAAACGCAAAGACGCCTTACAGACAACAGACACCACCACCACCACCACCAGAAGCAGCAGCAGCAGCAGGAGCACCAACACCACCACCACCACCACCACCAACTGCAGCTGCAACAGCAGCACCGCCAGAGACCACGACGGTGCAGACAAATTCACAGAGTGCTGCAGCTGCCGCTGTCGGAAGCAGCAGCAACAACAACCGCAGCAGCAGCAGCTTGGAACTGAAGCAGCAGCAGCAGCCGCAGCAGACAGCGCGGGAGAGACAGAGGATGGCCTCGCTGCAGGCGAATTCTTCAGGAGACAGCTGCTCGCCTTTAGGGAAGAATGGCTCTGCCTGCAGCAGCACCGCACTTTGCTGCTGCAGCAGCAGCAGCAGCAACAGCAACAGCAGCAGCAACAGCAACAGCAACAGCAACAGCAGCAGCAGCAGAGCCCCCACGCCTCTTCTTGGAGCCCCATATCCAGCAGCAGCACTGGCAGCACCCTCAACACTTACCCCCATCCTTCTTGCTGCAGCAGCAGCAGCAGCAATGGTAGCAGGAGCAGCGGCAGCAGCAGCATAACAGTAGACCCTGTGTGGGCGTCTCTGTCTGACTGTTCGCTGACTTGGCATTTGTTTTGCGGCGTCTGGCTGGGAGTGGCACTGCTGCTGGACGTTGGCCTCCCTCTTTCTTCGTGGTTGTCTGTGCTGGAGATCATCCCCCTTGATCCGCACCTCGAAAAAAGACTACAAAAGCAAACGCTTTCTCATCTCTTCTTAGAGGAAGTAATTTCTTGCTGCTGCTGCTGCTGCTGCTGCTACTCTCGTGCTGCTGCTGCTCCTGCCAGTGCTGCTTTTGAGGACTGTCGTGCTGCCTGTGGGTGGGGTTAAGTGCTGCTGGCGCCGGTGGTGCATACCCTGTGTGGCTCGTGTATGCGTTGCTGCTGCTGCTGCTGCTCCTCCTGCACCTGCATGTGTTGCTGCTGCTGCTGTGTCTGTACACCTCAGGTCTTGGAGTTTTCGCAGGATTTGGATTTTCGTTTCCCCGCCTCCCTCGAGCGTCTTTGGCAGTTGGTGGGAGGCCCGAACCAAAGAGGCTTCGTGGAAGAAGAAGACCTCCAGACCCTCTTGGCCGCAAAGGCCAACTACGAGCAGCAGCAGCGGCAGCAGCAGCAGGAGACGCAGCTGTAGCAGAAGCAGCGTAAGTGTTGCAGCACTTCCACCTGTAGTACAGTTAGGGAGCATACGCGAGGATGAGCGCGATTGAGTTGTACGTACACCCGAAGGAGTGGGTGTATTGTGGAGCCCTAAACGGAAGCAGCTAAGCATGCACCTGTCTGTCGACTTTCAAGGCAAGCAGGATGGAAAAAATAAGTAGTTCTATTTGTTCTTTAAGGGCAGTGAATGTGTGTTGCTATGCATTCCTTTTATTTGTTGGCAATGCTGCTACGCTGCAGCAGAATCTCCCACTTTTTGTCTTTTTTGCGGTGTACATACACCCTAGAACTCGGGTGAAGATGCGTCACGCCTCTAAAAGAGGGCTTACGAAGAGCCGAGGCAAATGCAGCGCAAGTGGAAACAAACAAATTTATGAATAAATACACGCAGCGACAAACAAGTCCAAATACACCCAATGGGCGCGTTGTCTCTCTGCAGTGTACGTACACCCCAACCAATAGCTGCCTGGTGGTTGCAGCTGCCAATCAAAACACTAAAAGTGTACAAGATAAACAGAAACAAGTGCGCGCTGCTGCTGCTGCTGTCTTAGGCCTTCTCCTCGGCGGCAGCGTAGAACGGCTTTGTCAACAGGCAAACCCCAAACCCTACAACGCCGAATTAGGGTTTAGGGTTTGGGGTTTAGGGTTTTGCTCGCCCCTCATAAAGTTCTCTTGCTGCTTTGCGCGTGGCAGCTGCTCTGGCACCAAAGCCACAACTCCAGCCATGGGATTGGCTGCAGCTGCACATACACCCCAACAGCAGCACGCGCGCACGTACACCCGAAGCAGCTGCAGCAGCTGCAGCAGCAGCAAGCAGCAGCAGCAGAGCCTCAAAGAAAGGCAGCAGCAGCAGCAGCAGCAAACCTTGTGGCATCTCGTCAAGAGGCACAAAATTGAGAAGAAGGATTTGCCATTCGCCGTCGGGGCGGAGCATCAAGTCGCAGGTGGCATGGCCTCTCTGCCCCTCGGGCCCTGCGATGTGTACATACACCTCAGACCGTAGACCCTCAACATGAGACAAACACCCAAGCAGCAAGGAGCACCAATGACAGCAAATCCGCAGCGGGGTGCAGACAGCAGCAGATGCCAAGGGCGTCGACTTACCCGTCAGATTAAATTTGATTCTCGCGTCTTTCTCGTGCACGTAACCACCCCACCACAAACCACGACTCACATCCCCGCCCAACGCCGCACGCACACGCGGGTCCTCCCTGAGGCAAAACCCTAAACCCTAAACCCTGAACCCTAAACCCTACACCTTAGAGGTACACCCTTAATGCCCCATGAAAAGTGCGAATGGGAGAGTAGAAACCACGAAAAGCTACGAATGGCTTCGAGGCTCAACCCTAAACCCTAAACCCTAAACCCTAGAGACTCACTGGACAGCCTGCCACGCCAGTCTGAGTGGTTCTGGCTTATCTATAAGAAGCCACACGCCGCAGCCTACGCCCGCTAGCAGGAGAGAAGCGCCACAGCACAGCAAAGCCCAGCCACTAGCAGGCATGCGCGGCTCCTCTACAACAGCAGCAGCACCAGTGCCAGCTGTATGTACACCTGCTGCTGCTGTCGCTGCTGCAGCTGTTGCCCCATCCGAAGCACTGCTGTGGAACTGCAATACAGACCAGCGGCTGTCACTGCAGCAGCAGCAGCAGCACACACTGCTGCTGCATATCCTGCTGCTCGTGTTCATCATGCAGCTGTAAATCCCGATGCTGCTGCTGCTGCTGCTGTTGCTGCTGTTGCTTGTGTTGCTGCTGAGGAGTCGGCAGTGGTGTGCTGGGCGCGGTGCAGCGAAGGCGCCCGTAGTGGCGCTGCTGCTGCCACGCCTGAGGCAGGCGAGCCGAGCGGCGGGGAGGAAGGCCATTGGACAGCAAGGAGTCCGTTGACAGAAAAACCAACAATGAAATGCTGCAGGCAACAAACACCAAGGTGGTGTCTGGAGGTTGTGTTAATAACCCCCCCAAAATGAACTAACTCCGCTGCGACATAGTCTACAAAATGCAAATGCGTTTGATTGGTAAACACAAAATCCTAAGCCCTGAACCCTAAACCCTTGTCTGTTTGCATGCGCTGCTGGGAATGTGGGACTGCGTATGATCCAAGGATTCCCTTTAAAATTCAGGTTTTTGGGTCAAGGCTTTGAGTCGCTATGAAAGAATTGATTCTAAAACTGTTGTTTTCCGTAGGGTTTAGGGTTTAGGGTCTAGGGCGATCACTGTTGTGGCAGAAGCCCCAACCCCTTTTCTATGAAACCACGGGATATCCACAAATCAGCACAACTAAAAGAATTTGAAATAACCGCAAATATTTCGGGCTACATTTGGGGTGTACTTCCACCTCAAAGATTGCGCAACCGCCGAGATGATCGTCTCGGGCACATGCAGATATTTGTTTGTTGCAGTTAGTTGCACATAATATAGTTTCCCCCACTACCCTCATGCTTCTCACAGAGGAATACGAGCAACAGCACCACCAACAGTTTTTGGATTAGGAGAAGGAGCTGCAGCAGCAGCAGCAGCAGCAGCAACGTAATGTGTAAGGATGGGGTTCACAAGCACATTCAAACTTCTCAATCTTGGCATTCGGAGGCGGACATGGAGGCGGACGAAGAAACAGCCTCACCATCGCTGGGACGCCATTAGGTGGGGACTTAGGATTTCGTAGGGTTTAGGGTTTAGGGTTTAGGGTTTAGCGAGGCTCGCCGCACATTTTTTCGAGGTGCTCTCTGCCGAGCAGAGCCTTAGCAGACATAAGAGAACTATCTCCAGCAACAAAGAATTGTTATGCTTGGGGTTTCGGGGTTTTGTTGTGTAGAAACCAACTCGACCAACTCTTGCGCTTCGGGCGCATCGAGACGACAATCACAAGAGCTAAAGAACTCCAGCCCTATGCAGAAGAGCTCATACACCTAGCAAAGCGCGGTAAACCCTTAACCCTAAACCCTAAACCCTAAATCCTAGCTCCTACCCGTGCCATTTTTATCCAGAGGGTTAAGGGTGTAGTATCATAGGAACCGCGCTGGGGTTTTGCGGATGAGTCGTCTAGCCACCAAACTGCCAGTTTAGGGTTTAGGGTTTGTGCACTTGGCATTGGATGCAGGACCGGAGAAAGAACTGAGTGTCGAGTCAATCCTCCGCACTCCCGCTGCCCGCCGGCGTCTATTTGAGGAGTTTGTTGGGGTGTACAGACACCGTAACTTCTTCTTTACAAGAGTCGTCAACCAGTTTAGACTGCGAATGAGAGACGCAGCGCCCATGGCCTACATCGAGTTTGTTGATAGGCGAGCCACCACACCCGAACCCTCACCCTCCACCACGTGCTGCAAATGTCGCCTTGGGGTTTGCGTCTGTCTGCTCATACCCAGACGCTCTCTGTTTCTCTCGTATTCCTCTACCAACAGGGTTTAAAGCTTATTTAGGGTTTATTAGGGTTTAAGGTTTGCGGTGTCTCAGGCCCGGAGAGTTGCGTCCCGCGCGCCCCGTTGGGCTGGAAAGACAGAAAGACATTTGGCAGCAAATGGCAACCACGAGACGGCAGAGACGGCTGCTGTGGAATGTAAACCCTAAACCCTAAACCCTGAACCCCAAACCCTCGTGGAACCGTGCTTCAGACCCCCTAAACCCTAAACCCTGAACCCCAAACCCTACTCTCATCTGTGTTGGCTACAGTTGCCTTAATACACATTCCTGGCAGTTAGTTTACCAGTGTAATTATTTGTTGTTAGTTGGAATGTTTGCTGTTGGTTTGTATTTGGCCGGAAATCGGCACAAGTGGACGAGGGAGAAAGACGCGGTTTGGTCTGTCTGTCTCTGCACGGCAGTCGAGGGTTGTCGCCTTCCCTCTCCAGGCCATCCAGGGGCATATCCCTGCATACGCTGTCTGTACACCGCACCGTCTGTAACTTTAGCTCTTGCCTTCTGCTGCTGCCGCTCCTGTTCGCAGCACGCGCAGAAAACGGGGATTTGCGATTCTGTGGGGAAGCTCCTGAGGCCTCAAATTTTCTCGGTGGGGGAGGGAGACGAGGAGGCCACTGGGCCTCTGCATGCGCCGCTCAGCAAAGGCAACCGCGAGAGTTTCTTTGTCGACTTGCCGCCACCGCATCTCAGAGAAAGAAGGGCAAAAAGCCGACCAAGGCGCTTCTACCCCTAGAGTCCAGACACCCCGGCGCCGCTTTGCTCGCCGCGTTTTGGTGCATGCAGCAGACGAGTGCATCTGAGGTGTCTAGACACTCAAGACTCCCATACAATCACACAGGACGTGGCGCTATTTTGCGCAGAACACTTCGTATGTATGGGATCTGCACTGTATGTACACCGCACACCTATAAGCCAAAGGAGAGGCAAGGCAGCGCACATTAGCAGACTCAAGCAACAGGAGGGCAGGCGGCAATAGCCACTCTGCGCTAGAAGCTGGATAGAACGACAGGGGCAACAGCAAGAGCCAGCAGCTGTACGTACACCCGAAACGTCCCATTATTAAGGGCTGTAAAGAGCTTAGGCATAAGAGGTGCATGCTGGATGCACGTCGACACAACCCAATGTAAAAAATACACATTTTGAAGTGTACGTACACCCCAGGCAGTTTAGGCAGCAGTGGATTTCCAGATTCTCCTCCAACTCCTGAGGACAGCCGCAGCACGCAGGGCAGCCCAGAATGCCGCAGAGCTAGAATAGACAAAATAAGCAACAAGCTAAGAGGCATTAAGCGGCTCGGGAGAGAAAACAGTAAAGGCTTTTGCCAAGCACACAGCAAATACGAGAGAAACGGAAGAGCCTCTGCAGAACCCCGTAGTAGCAAAACCTTCCCTTAGGGTGCATGCAAAAAGCTCACATGCTGTCCTCGGTGCGGTTGAGGCCCGCAGCCAATGCCCTCCTGAATCTTTCTCTGCTGGTGTCGTCCAGCAAGAGGAGCCTCAGCTCGGGTGGGGGAGACGCCTTCTTCTTGGATTCGTTGCGCAGCTGCCTTGGGATGCGCCAAGTGAGGTGCACCCAGCAAGCCTCTCCACCGCCAAATTCCACCTGCAGGGGACAGGGGAAATAATACAGCGCAGGAGACAAGCTGAAACGAACCAAAAACATCTTTGAGACGTGCTGCTAAGCAGACACACAAAGCCTATAGCTTCTGCCTTGCTGCCCTCTCCCCTCCGAACTAGCGTCTCTCCTCGGGCTGCATCTGACTAGTTGTTCTTTTGTCTTGCGCTGCCTCCCGCCTCTGCCGCGTTGGGTCTGTCTCTTCCCTCTGACTGTACATACAGCAGAAACCGGCTGTCTGCACTTGGTGCCTCACCTCCCGTATATCTTCCAGCTTGTGCCTCGCCCCTGGAAGGAAGAGGTTTTGCTTGGCTCCCTCGAGGCCACGCACAGTCCGCTCCTGCTGGCCGCAGAAGAGCCGCTGCAACCACGAGGGACCTCCCTGAGCAGACCCCAGCAACCAATCCCCAAACCACAAGCAGCAGCCCATCCTTTTCACGCACTTAAAACGCCTCTATGCGCCGCCGTAAAAGCAGGAAACAGTCCTAGGACCGCATGCAGCACACAACCATGGGTGCACGGATACGCCACTAGGCGGTAAGGAAATGCAGCAGACAGCTGCCAGCCAAGCTATTCCACCTGTTGAATGGCTTCCTCCCTTTCATCTTCCGTCGCAGCTGAATCTAGTCGTTGAAGCTCGGGGTCCATCCAACCCAAAAAGTTGCCGAGGCCCGCGCGGGGGTCTTGCAGCTCCATGACGTCCGCCTCCAAGTCCAGACAAAGCAGCTGTACTCCCCACGCCTCCTCTGCAAACACAAGGGGACAAAACACCAACAACACCTAAATAGACACATCCCTAACCAGCGGCTGTTCTACAGGTGCTGCCCCTGCAGCACCAACTGCATCATTAGCAACAAGTGGTGCAGCAGCAGCAGCAACAGCAACTGCAGTGATAGCAGGAAGAGGCGCCGCAGCAACATGGAGGGGCAAGGTTGCGAATGTACCTGCTTTGGTGGGGTCAAAGGCAAACCAATAACTCCAGTCAATGAAAAACTCGTGCAAATCTTAGAGACAGGAGATAACAAACCACCAACCCCAAAGAACCCTTAGCACCCAAAACAATCTCTGAGGGCCTCTGTAAAGATTTCTATCAGGGAGTTTAATGGCTCTTCGCAGAGAGAGGGAACGGGGAGACGCACACATGCTAGTAAGAACGTACAAACCGAGGCGATCTACAGGGGCCGAGTCGTCCTCTGTCTGAGCAGGAAAGACAGAAGTGAACAGAAAGGCAAACAAACCCAGCTCGGGCCAGGAGACACGGAGGCATCCGACAGACGACGAGATGGCAGCAACAAGAGACAGAGATAGGGAGAGTGGCTGGTGGGTCCGCTGACCGTCCTGCTGATAGCAAAAGTAGAGTGGCAAATGATGCTAAGCTTGACATGCTGCATTAAACTCTCAGCAGAGACCACGTCTCTTAACACGTCCACCCGCTCCTCTTCAGTCACCCCTAAGCGCAACGCACACAAACCCGAACCCACAAAGTCTTGCACCCCTAAACCCTAAACCCTAAAACCTAAAACCTAAATCCCAAGCTCAGTAAGCCCCAGTAAGCAAGCCAAACCCTAAAGACAGCAAAGCTTGGGGGTACCAGAGCAGGCGCGTAGACAGTTGAGCATTTCGTCGGCCTGGTGCAGCACTTCGAAGATGAGGCAGTCCAAGATCTCCTGTGCCTCTCCAGTGTCTTTTCCCTGGAAAGCAGCAAATACGAAAGGACCACCAAATCAACTGTCTCAGCTAGCGGCGTGTCTCCACTGAGTCAAACCAATGGTTTTAGCTAGGGGCTTTGGCGGGGACAAACTGAGGTGTGTAGAGACACCTTCTGTATCCAGCCGACAGCGAACCACTCATCACTCGGAAATCCCTTGATCAGTCGCGTCATTCTGCTGTACTCTCGCATCTCCACAATCCGAATGCCTTGGCCCTTCTGATAAACATACTCCACCTCCGGCTCCAGGGGCTGACGCCTGCAGAGACAGCAGGGAAACCCTCAAGCCACAAATTCGAATCGCCACTGCCTGCCATTAACACGCAGACAGCAAAGGGCAGCTGATTCGCAGCAGTAAATGCTGGAGCAGCAGCTTCTGGTGCTGCTGTTGTTGATGCTGCTGCTGCCAGCGGGGCAGAGACCGAGATATCCCGTTGGGAGCCCACGCGCCTTGTCCCTAGAACAGAACAGCGTGGAGCTGTGGAGACGAAGAGAAGAACACCCAATAAAGGAGACCCAATGGAGGAAATAGAGAGAAATGGCAGCCCAGTTCAAGTCTTGAAGAGGCACTTACAATCCGCTTAGCCTTTCAATGATGTAGAAGCGACGATTCGTCGCAACTGCCATCTTGCGGACGGGCTCCACTGAGCCAGCAACCGTCACATCGCAAGCAGTAAATCCTAAACCCGAATACTCGTCTGCCACTTCACCACGCACAAGCTCAGCACACCGGGTGTGGGGGTTGCGTTTAGCAGGATTTCATCTCTCTCACCCTGCTCTTCGCTCAGGGAGTTCCACCAAAGCACCGGTGCTATTTGCAGCACGCGCTCTGCAGCGTGGGCATGAGAAGAGAGCAGCAATTCCTAAAATCACAAACCAGACGCTAGACATAATTGGCAAGGCCGTAGTGCCTCAGACGCATCAACCCTAGACCCTAGAGACAAGGCCTTAGTGCCTCAGAAGCAGATGCCACAAAACAATAAACGACTCGGGTTGAGAGGCTCACGAGAGTCCGTCTGAAGTATTGAATATTTGTGAGGTCCAGCAGCTCGTACACCACAGACGGGCGGATGGGGTAGTGAAGAAACACCCGGGCCTGAACAAACGCAAACCCTTAAACCCTAAACCGTCAACCCCTAAGCCCTTAAACCCTAGACCCTTAAACCCTAACCCATAAGCGCCTCTTCCATTAAAGAGAGAGAATGGAGAAAGGCTAGGGGTGGGGATACGGACGTAGTTTAAAGCCTCTATAGCTTCATAGCTGAGGCCCTCCGGGCAGTGCTGCATCAGCGAAGAGAGGATGGCAACGCAGTCGATCCTCATTCCTGCAAGGGCATGATAAGAGCCGCAACGAAAAGCAAGGGGCTTGAAGGCGTGGCACAAAGGAGCGAATGCATGCGGCAAATCTACAAAACGAGGCGACAGCGGCACAGAACGCAGACCCGCACGAAAGGGAAAGATATAAGAAAAACAAAGGCTTGGCACGGTCAAGAGGGACGCAACAGAACACGCGAAGACCCGAGACAAAGGAAGTGACTAAATAGAAAAAACAAATAGAAGAAAAACAAAGGCCCAATAACAAAGCAGGAAAGAGGAGACGGAAATTGGCGCAGGTCTGACAAAACCCTCACGTTCGCGCTGAAGGCCAAGAGTCGCCATCAGATGGGAAACGTAGGTGCCACTGAAGCGCAGCAAAAAAGCAGTTTAAACGCGTGACAGCCAGAGCCGTCCTTCACTTTAAACCCCAACAAAAAAAGTTTCTTGTCAGATGGCTCCTCCAAGCTAGAATAGCCCTGCCTACTGTCTGTTTTTGTGCCTCCTCTGCATGCATTCATGCCATTAAAGGAGACACAGTGCTTACTGAGAAGTGCCGGCGTCAATCGCGAGGTCCATCATGAGCATCGCCACAAACACCTGCACCACGTTGGAAGGGAAGATCCGCTCGTAGGCCTTCTCCATTGCCCAATCCTGCAGAAGAGAGACAGCACAAACAAAGTAGAGAGACAGCCTTAAACCCTATTTCTTAAATCCTGCCGTCAGCTCTTTGACCCCTCATGACAGCCCCTAAATTCCAACTCCTATGTCCTCAAGCCGTCATCACCCCCAGCCTTTGCAAAGCCTCACCTGCACGTCTCGCTCAGCGGAAAACTTGATGTAAGGAATCTGCCTGGCAATGGTGGCGTAAAGCGCCGAGAGCTCCACGCACAGAATCTGAACCGCAGCCAAACACCAACAAACCCTCAGGCATTGTGCAACCACACCAACAAACCCTCAGGCCTCGTGCAGCACGCCAAGCCCTCGACTCCTCCGCCTGCCCAAACGACGCTCTAGAAGGCTCTTCAGAGATTGCTTTCGGCAAGCAATGTAGAGATAGATAAATGTAGACACAGATTTATGTAGACATCAACAAACGCGTCTAAATGCATGCAGATTCCAGCACAATTGTAACAACATACCTGCTCCTTTAGGTCTAGGGAACGTGTAGTAGATTGCCTCACGAGGTGCTGTAGAGGCAACAGTATCTGCCGCGTGCTCCTGCGTCATAAAAGGAGCTGCAGTCCGCTGACTCTACACCCCAGACCGTTTTTCATTTCGCGGAGCTGCCGGAGGCCTCACAAGCTAGAGTATTTAGGGTTTAGGACTTGCAGTGTCTCACTCCGCTACGATGTCGTAGTTAATGATGAGATCCATCGACTCCACCTGCGTCCCACACAGAGCATTGTGTGCTCGCGTTCCCTCTGCCCGTTATCAGGACACCTCTCGGGTTTAGAAATTCTAATTTACCTGCTGGTGTGGTTCCATCTGGAGCACGCGTTGCATCACCCGGCAAAACTTGGCAGCGACGTTAGCAGCAATAAAGGGAACACTCTCGACCTGCACGTACACTCCACAGAAAGCCCAGCGCTGCCGCCAATTGTTCTTTTAGTTCTCTTTGGGGGAAAAAAGCGGTACAGCCGACAAACAGTTGTGGCAGACAAGCAAGTGCATGCAAAGCAACTGGTGCCAGGAGCAAAAAACAAAGCCCCACCAAAGCGATGAAGGACCGAAGAAAGGCAATCCGCCGGCAAACCCGAAGAGTGTCCTGCCTCGCGATCGCCACAGTTGGATATTCAATGGCGGCGTAGATGGCTCTGCAACGAGCAACAGGAGACAGTGCGGCAGATGAGGAGACAGCGATGTGCCGCTCCGATGTGTGTCTATTGCCACTTTTTGTGTTTCCTTGCGTTGTCCATGAACGCGTCCTTGCATGCAAGGTCGATTTTGATGCCGCTTCTCCCGCGCCCTGTGGCTCAACGCAGTGCTGTCTCCTAGCAATGCTGTTTACTCTCAATGCTGTCTCCTCACCGCAGCGCCGCCGCAATGATGTAGCAGGGTTGCAGCTCCGCGCCGTGAAAGTTGGCCCACAGCTGAGCTCCCGCCATTAACAAAAACACCCCACGCAACTACTCTCCACTGGGCTTCTTTAGTGCAGCAGCCCAAAAAGCAAACACTCTGCGAAGCTCCAGGGGGGAATGCCCTGAGGGCCGCCACTCACTCCATCGTCTCCGTACATCTCAGCTGTGTTGTGGAGGTACTTCGCCGCGAGTTCGGCATCTGAATCCCACACGCCAAGCGGCAGCAAGAAAGAAACAACAGATAAAAAAGACACATCAAGCTCAGCGAGAGAAAAAGAAAAGGCAAACAAACACAACAGGAAGGAACAGAATTCTGCCATGGTTCTGCTGGCACTCACCAACGCTAAGATCTGCCGTCATCAACGTCTCCATTAGGCGTTCACGACCCTGCGCCGCAGAGCACTACCACGCAGAGGCAAGCACGTTGCTCTCCATCTCCCTCGCGAGGAGGAGAGGTGCGAGCTTGTCTCTAGCCCTTTGTGCACCACGGGGTCCGTCGAAGGACCAATGCATACAAGACGTGAAACAGGCACTGGGGGAGTTGTACCGTGGGGACGTTGTCTTCTGTCCCGTAGAGGTCATCGTAGGCAGGATCCTCTGCCAATTCCTCCTCTTTAGATTTCTTCTTAGAATCGGCTTTTGCTGATGCAAAGCGTCACAAAACAAAGACACACCTTTCCTAGCAGGAGACGCAGACAAAGAGAGCACTCTACACATTATAAGTGCTAACAGGCTAATGCGTGCATGTCTGCTCAAATACTTTGGCGCGGCTTTTGTTGGGTCTGGCTGCGGTTCTTCAGGCGTTCCTTCCAGCTCTTTGGCTTGCTCTTTGCCAGGGCTCGAGTTAGCCGAGCCCTCTGCTGCGGCTGTTGCACCACCACCGCGTCTTCCTCCTCAGCTGCCTCTTGTTCCGCCTGAATGAGAAGATTAAAACAGTACATACACCCTAAAACATAAACTGTCAGCAAACCATTTTTTCGATGTGTCTCTACAGCTCCATTTCTGCCAAAAGTGGGAGGGGAGAAGTGGCAACGCTTGCTTTGGCTATCTCTGCCTCCGCGTCCTCAATGTCAGCTTTAAGACGCCCCGCCCAATACTCTGCATGCTGCTTCAGAGCACGCTGCCGCCTGCACGGATTCCCATCACATCAACTAGACTCATCATCGCTGCTCCTGCTACGCATCCTGGGAAATCTATGCGTGTTCTCTGTGCTGGAGTGTCGTAACTAATCCTGACAAGCCGCTGCGTTTACTAGTTTTGTATCGCGCAGGCAAACATTTAACGCCAAGCCCTAAGGTTTGGTGAGCGTAAAAAGAAGGCGAGACGTACGCCTGTCTCTGCCTGGTGCTTTTGGAGAAGAAGGGCGCGAGGAGGATAGAAAGTCGCTCAGAGACGCAAAGGCGTACGAAGTCCTGCAAGAACCCGCAGATAATTCTTTGCGCAAAATCCATTAGAACGCAGCAGTGCATCCACTGCAGCAAGCAGTTCTTCAAATGGGGTGCATGGACACCAACGCATCCAACAGGGAATCGGGCACAGCCGCAGGTGCCTAGCAGATGCAAGCGAGTGTGTAGGAAGGGAAGTCATCTTCTCTTCTTTGTGATTCAAGTAGATTTAAACAGAGCAACATCGCAAACAAGACATACCGTCTGCTGTATCGCTCTCTCCGATTCTTCTCGCTCGTCAAGGCTCAGCACACGGCGTCTGACATCCACTTCGTCCCACATCTTGGCTTCCCTCCCACAAAGTGTCTGCATCGTCCAGCCCCTCAACACTCCTTAAACTCTGCCCTCTTCACTATCCCACCCAACTCCACGCAAAGCACACCAAATACGTCAAAGCAGTTAGCAAGCTACACACAATTCTAAAGCACTTGCAGCCTTAGGAGGGCGCTGCTGCTCACGCGAAGACCGAGCTCTTTCCCAGCGTCGGGCATGTCAGGCCATCCCTCAATAAGATCTGCTAATCTGCAAACGACTCGAAATGCTACTTTTTTCTTTATGTTTAATTTGTTGAGCCCAGAGAGAGAAGACAACAACGTGGCCACGTCACGCCCTGTCCACGTCCTCTCTAGAATCACGTCAAACCCATCAGGCTTGGTTGGAAGCTTCTCCTCAGATTCAAGAACTGGAGCAAACAACTCCACCACTGCCTTCCTTCTGCGCAAAGTACATGAACCACAAGCATTTCATCATCAGGGAAATGAATAGGCGAGAGAGATGGGAACAGAAAGGGGGTGAGAAACCCAGTGGAAAAAGCTTGCCTCATGATCTCCCTCACAGAATCCACTAGTGAGGTCGCGCGAAGGAAGTCCACGCAAACCTGGTTAAGGCGGTGCATGTTCTCAATGGTGGTTTTCCTGTACCGATGCGCGCACACGCAAAAATTCGTGTTCAAAATAATGTAGTGCCAACTAGGTAGCTGTGGTTTCTTGGGGCTGCTCCTCTTGTTTCTTTATTTCAGCATTCCCCCCCCCCC